>VUJU01004870.1:2289-16410 GCA_009835225.1 Aphis craccivora
TTTAACATTGCTTAAATATTATTTTTGATTAGTATTAAGATATGAAAATAATTTTTTCAACCAACCAAAGGTAAATTTTAAATTATTAATATTTTTGCTATTTTGCCCATGGGATTTGAGGAGTATGAAGATAGAAGTCTTCAATAGGTTTCATAAATTTTTCATTGGAGACAAATTATGAAAAATTATAAGGGCCAAAAGTGGTTGGCCCTTTTAGTAGACATTTTGTGGCTATGTACCCACTAATTATTCAGTGTATAACTAGAACTATATATGTATAGTCAGATTTTTAATTTACTTAAAAAAAATTATAGTTTAGGTATTTATTTATATTTTTTCTTGCAAAATAAACAGGTGATATATTTACAGAAACATAGTATACATTGAATAGCAGCATCACCTATAAGCCAAGTGTGTACTGGAGAAGCAGTTCTTATTAATTACAATTGTACATACAATTTTTTCAAAAGATGATATTAGAAGAAGAAAAACAGTACACTATACAGGTTTTTTAATTTAGTACCTAGATGTAAAAAAATATATTTAGTAAGAGTAATATAAATGGTATATACCTGAATTGGTTAAATTACCTACAATGAATAATAATAACCATTAGAAATGTATAGGACATATTTTACTTTACATAGGTGCATAATGAGTATGAATTTAGGGGGTGCTGAAATAACTAATGGTACACAGATCCGTGGGGGGTTTTGCCCTACACCCCCCTAATACTATAATAAATTCCATTGCAATTATTTTAAATTTTTATAATTAATATAAGAAAATAAAAATAAATATTTAAAAGTATTTATATAATAATATATAATCACTAATGTTAAACAATATTTAATTTTTTGTTTAAATACCTACTTTTTAATTTTACTAATTTGACTAAAGGATAGTCACATTTTATCGTCATAACAACATAACAATTTTTATACAGGAATAATATATTATATTTTTTAAGCCAACAAACTGTATGTTAAAAAATAAAATATTAAATTCACACTTTAAATATTAAGCTTGTCACTGGTTAATGCTTAAAATAAAACTGAAAAAATTTAAAAAAATGCTGATTTAATGCTGTATTATTTCAATTATTACCAACCATACATAATAAAACCAAAAATAATTATGTAGGTTCCTAAATCTTTACTACCAAAACATTGAAGTGTTTAGTCTTCTTCTTTTATACACAACAATAGTATTTTGAATCAGTCATAAAGTGACAATGCTTGAAAAGCACTAACACCTCACGTTCTTACCCAATTTGACAAGTGTTTCCTAACTTTGTAAAACATATTTTATGGTAAATTTGAAGTGTTTTAAAAAAATCCCATTTTTAAAGTCTAAAATAATATTTTAATTTATTCAAATAGGTATTACTTTGAAAAACAACCTAAATTAATGCTTAATAATCTAAATAAAATCATAAAAAAAAAAAAAACTGTTTACCATTTATAATACTTAAATATGTAGATATATCCAAATTATAATAAGCAAAATATTCTTGAAAATGTTATAATCCATAAATTCAATATATAAATGACATATCACTTATAATTTAAATACTTTCAGGTACTTATATTCAATTCAACTTAATATATTGTTCTTTGAATGCAGTATTTAGACAAGGGGTGCTGATTTGACCCCTAGCGGCTAGCACCTCCCCATATGTGCCTACTAGTACCTAGGAATTATATACCTATTATAAATCAAGACTTTTCACATAACTTCTGAAAAATATCAAATTACAAAAGTGATTTATATTTATATTTCAAATCTGTCATAGTAAAACCATTGTATTAAACACTCATTTGTTCAAAAACTTTATTATAACTAGGTAAACATAAATGTAAACGTATAGGTACTTATTTATATTTTGTTTGTATCTTATACTAAGATCGTGGTCTAAGCAAATAAATAAATATTTATTTGTATAAAGCTCAATAATTTTTGTCAATATTTGAACTTCAAATTTTAATAAAAAAAAATGATATGAGTATTGTTGTAATTTTTGAATCACTATAAGGCTAACTCATGAGAAACTTTGTATTAAATTTTCAAGTATTTTTGACTCGGCCAAATCATTTTTATCGATATTTATAAAATACTAAACTAAATAAAAACGAATATTTCAAATGCCTATAAATAGCATTAAAATAAGCAAAATATTTTTAAAATAAAATCATGTAAAGAAAATGCCAATCTAAATAACTGGTGAAATTTTACAGTATTTACGACCTATACTTTTTGAATAATAACAAATATTTAATATCGTTATCGGTACGTAATCTCGTAAAAATTTAAAATTAAAATGCTCATAACGTTCCTATTCTAACATTTCGTGTTTTCTCTATAGCTATTTGAAGAAAAACTGATTGAAAACTTAATGTTGTATTTTAAATTTTAACCTTAGATATAAACATAAAAAAATTTATGTTTTTTCAATTACAAAATTACTTGCAAATTTTCGCGAATTCTAACCAAGGATATTCACTTTTACATCGGAAACCACCCCCAAAGTTTGAAATTGGAGCATTATTTCGACTAGTTATGCTGTACACAGACACAAAAAAAAACACACATCATTGTAAAATCAATACATTCATCACTTCGTTCAGAATCTAAAAATCATGTCATGTTGCATACGAATCTGCAATGAAGTGAGACATTTTATGAATCACGATCTATCACAGACTAATCGTTACACTTTTCAATTCTGTGTGCCAAGGCAGATATTTCCCGTTACCATGGGTAACCAGGAACCAGGGTAACCGTAGCATAACATAACACTTATAGATTCTGTGTGCCAAGGCAGATCGTAACGCTTTCTATGTAACGCTTTTTCTGTTACGCGACTTCCGTTATGCTTTTCAAATCTATGTGCCAAAGAAAAGACATAAAAATGTCAAAATTACCATCATTCTTTCTTTAAAGATTTTAAGTTAAGTATATCATTGTTACAAAAAAAAATGTATTAATCTTCCTACGGACTTTTAAATTGTTTGCTACTACCTCGTATATTATTATTTTATTAACACAATAAGGACATTTTTGATAAATCTTGAGTTAAGAATATGTTTAAACTATTTAGTATTTATACCATAAAATTCACACCGTTTTCTATACTGAAAATCAGTATTGATTTATTACTTAAAATAAGTTAATAACAGTATTATATATCATAAAGCTAACATATATAACAGTATTGTTCTTTGTACTATATTTTAGAATCATAAGTATAGTTTATATCCTACAAACATTATTATTAAGGAACTTAATATAGTGGCATACTTAAGGGGGCATAAGAGCACTTGTTGGGGGGGGGCAGTAAATGTAGCTGGAAGATTTTATTTTAAAACTGATTTAAACAGTTGTAAAAAAAAAAAAAAAAAAATGTGTACTCAGGGCAGCTAAATCCTAAATACGCCTCTGCACACACTTAAAACTATTAACATCAGTTTTGAAATTTAATTCCTCTTTACTATTATATTACTTAATGCATAATACGTTTATATGAGATTTAAAAGAATTGTATTAGGTACCTTATTGTGTAATATAATAACAGTGAATAAAGCAATTTTTTTTATTATTTTGCTAATGAAACACTCAATATTGATCTCACACACCTATAAGTTACAACTATTACGATTAGTTTTAAAATTTAATTCTTCCGTGTTATATTATTACATGATACATGATAAGTTTATTTGATATAAGAATAAAAAGCGGGCAAGTGGGTACCGCTCTGCTGTACATTAGGTGCCGCGTGGATCACCATTATATATTACAGGAGGGTTAAATTTGAATCCAATGATAATTATTATTGTATACGAAAAACAATTCTGAACGAAGATGATTTGTCAGCCAAGGATATAATTTTCAGTGGTTGGTGAAAAAGGGGGTTTATGTTTTAATGGCCAGATTACATCAAAATTTAAGTTTTTTATAATTATTATTAGCTAAACTTATGGAAAATCTTGTATTACATTTTAAACTCTTAGCTCCTTATACAAAAAATTTTATGAATTATAACTACAAAATAGTTTGCAAATATTCATGATTTTGACGAATTTTTGTCAATATTTGAACTTCAAATGTTAATAAAAAAAAATGTGCCTATGTATTCTTATAATTTTTTTAATCACTATAAGAAAAGCTTATGAGAAACTTTGTATTAAATTTTCAAGTATTTTGATAGGGCCAAAAAGATTTTATCGACACATAAAAAAACAATTTTCAGAAAAATTGAAAATTTCAAATGTCTATAAATAGCTCAAAAAAAGTTAAAATATTTTGAAAATTAAATCACGTAAAGAAAACGCCAATCTTAATAACTGGTAAAATTTTCAAGTATCTATAGCTTATACTTTTTGAATAATAACAAATATTTAAAATCGTTTGAGGATAAATCTTTAAACACATAACAACATAAACCACAAAACACAATCCACCTTTTTAACCAACCACTGAAAATTATATCCTAGGCTGACAAATCATCTTCGTTCAGAATTGATTTTCGTATACAATGATAATTATCATTGGATTCAAATTTAACCCTCCTATAATATATAATAGTGATCCACAAGGCACCTAATTAATGTAGGTACCTACAGCAGAGCGGTACCCACTTGCCCGCTTTTTTTCAAATTAATATTATGTGTATGATATTGTAAAATGTATAAATGTAAATACTTTTAATAATATTTGGTCACATGTCTAAATCGAATAAAATGATAATAATAGTATATAAGTATAAAATAAAAATATAGGTATAAATCAAACTACTTTTGATGATATTCGGACCTTTTTTTTTAATAAGTGAACCTAGAAATTTTATTATCGTTCAAATCATTTGATAAATTTTTAATACTTTGTTGTTTTTTTTAAAAAGCACTATTCTTGCTATTTTTTTCGATGTTTATTCCGTTCATATGTATGTAAGTGTCAGTTTGTATTTTTTTTATTTAAAACATGGGTGAATATGAAAATGTTGGGATGAGCTTTTGTGAATTGAGAATTTAATGTTGAGTGGAAAGACTCACAGCTATTTGTAGTAGGTTCCGATGTTATTTATCTCAATGCCCAAATACATGGATTGCATTTTGCGCCTTCATCAATATAATATTCAACTAAATAATCGCAGAACTTAATTATCCTTTCATAATCTGGAGAAACTGACATCAAATCGTAAAGCAATCGTTTTATGCATATTATTAATTTTGCACGATATCAAAAATAGATTTATAGATTTATAAAATTTATAAATTCACTTATTAACTGTTTCCAAATATTACCAAAAGTAGTTATACACTTTAATTTTGAACTGTGTAGGTACAATTATAATATTTTTATACAATTTATACTATATACAATTAACAATATAATATAATCACATACACATATTAATTAAATACTAATATTTTAATTTATAGTTGTTTAATATATTGTCTAAATTATACTAAATAGACTATAAATTTTAAAATACATATACAAAGGGGGGATGAACAGTGTCCGGCGGAATCGATGTGTAAATATTATAAACGGTTGCCGGCAGAATCGATATGTAGATTTTATAAACAGTAGCCGGCGGAATCGATATAAAATCGGGGAATCGATATGCACCCATATACTGTCGTCCTAAGAAAAAACTCCGTAAATCGAAAAAGTATCAGTATCAGTATAAGTATTATATATCAATATAAAGCGCTGATTTGTATGTATTTGCATATTTATTCTGGTTGATCGTAGGTATGATATTGAATATTGATAAATAGATAATTGATATTAAATTTCATGACATACTGCAGATTTAAAAAATGGCATTTTAATTCATAGTTTTGCATGTTTTGACATTTTTATATATTTTAGGATTTTAATTGCATACCTATCTCAATGTTTTTTTGGTGCTTTTTTAGAAATTTTTTAAATGTGTACTTTTGTCTATTATAATGTAAGAAAAAAATATAATATATTTATAGTTTCGATTAATAACAAATTAATTAATACAGTATACATGTAGGAATAAACTGTTTTTCTTATAATCGAGGAAATAAAATACGTAAACTAAAATAAGAAAATATCGGTTAAGATTATATGATCGAGAATTGACCTTATTTCACTATTGTTCAAAAAATATAGATAATATTTAGTATCTACACTCTACAGTAATTTATGTTTATTATATTTATATAGGTATAGGAATACCACCAGTAATGGTGCTACTATAGATATAGATATTGATTATAATATGTGTCATGGCAGTTATAATTTTGAGATGTTACAATTATACCACCTACCTATTTTAGATTTAATTGTTTCAAATTGTCCTATATGGCTATATCCCTCCGCCACTGAATACCACTATAGGCCAGTGGCGTATATAGAAATTAATTATTCATTATATTTTCGGACTACATCACTCGTGGCCGCGTCAAGGCGATGCCTGGTGGATCGTCCTTTATGAAAGGCGTGCTTCTTTCGCAGTTTCGCATCATAATATGTTCCTAATACCGAATTTTATGTTTTGAGTCACCCTTTTAAATAAAACCATCTATATAGGTATGTTTATCTGCAGTTTAATCTGACCGGCAGCCTACTGTGATCGAGTTGAAAAAGATTTTTTGAAGGTATTGTATTTAAAAGAAATCCTGTTGTCCTATTCACGTACGCAGCATTGCATTAAAGTCTTTGTGAACCATAGACGGCGCTGGAATGATCGTCCTTTCCAAAAGGTGCATCTTTCGCTTATGTTCATAATACCGAATTTTACGTTTTAAGTCACCCTCGTGAATAATACACTCTATATAGGTATATCTACAGTATAATCTGACCGACTATCCACTACACTCGGTTCGAAAACGATTTTTTTTAATGTTTTGTATTTAAAAGAAATCGTATATTTGTTTTATTCACGTACAACATTGTAAACTACATTCGGCGTGGGGATGATTGTCCTGCCAACAAGGCGCATCTTTCGCATATGTTCCTAATACCGAATTTTTCGTTTTAAGTCACCCTCTTAAATAAAATCATCTATATAGGTATGTATATCTGCAGAATAATTTGACTAATCGCACACTATACCGTATACTATAAAACGTGAGAGTAATTCATATCTACACATGCGGTAGTCCACGATATATTTTACATAGTCGAATACACCAATATTAACATTTAATTATTAAACAAATGTACATGATCCACATACACCCATTAAAAAAATCGCGCTCGGTAGGAAAATTAAAAGTTATAATGTGATATTTTACAATATTATTAATTTGAATTTTATTATACTTGAGTCTCCTCAGGAACCATAAATCATATATTCGTACCAATAAGTGATCAAATACCACACAATTTTTTATTAAAATAAACCAAGTAAAATTGGTTATTTTTAACGTAAAATGTGCATGATTTGTACGTATGTTTTGTCTTCTTAATAGTGGTTATGAATAGACAATGTTAACGATGTATAAATAGACTACAACAGAATATATTTGAATTTAAACAATTGACTTACTCATCAATCGAATGAAAAGTGATAACATTTTAAATTTGATGTTACCTAGTCATTAATTAATTTTAATTTTATAAGCCTATTACCTATATTATATATTATTATAATTTATAATATATTATTTTTTATTTGTAATCAGCATAGGCCCAAATGCGTTTCATTTGGTGGGGGGGGGGGGCTTAAGCCCTGACTATCATTACATTGAAAAAATCCTTGGATACTAATGTTAAGCCATGAATATTATTAGTATCTTAAAATTTAACACAAAGTTTTAATGCCTAATGGTATTATATTATTATTATATCTACAATCTATATTATTCTCTAAATATTTAAATAAAAATATCTCACATGTTAAACATTATAATATATATGTTTTATTTATATATAATATATATAAGTACAACATTGTTTAGCTTAAGGATAACATTCTATCTTTTTGTGAAAAAATATTGAGAACTTTTTCACTATCAAATTTCTATATGCAATATGGATAACAATATTATTAGTAAATCTAGTCTATTTTATTGTAGCTCTTATCCAAGTTTTAATTAGGTGCATAACTTCTTTCGTAAGAAGCTGATGATATAATATATCATCAGGTATTTATAGTTATATATAATATATATATATATATAGATGTATAGTATATATCACATTATAGATATATTATAGGTAGGCAATTCAATAGTAACTTTTATATGAGTATACAAATTTGGATAAACTAACTACGTATACCTACACAATATTTTTGAATATTTTAATTGTGATTATTTTTAATTAATACTTATATAAATACATATTATACGTGTATGAATTATGAATTATATGAATGTTAAAAAAATGTACTCTAATCAAATTTCAAAATTATTGAGTTTTTAATATTTTACGGGAGACAAATAAATTATGATTTTGGATGGGCTAAGTCACCTTAGCCCCCTTGCGATTTGCGCCGAATGGCTATGAGTTAATTACAACCTATCATGCATATATAATATATATATTCAAAAATTAACTTTTAAAATATATATATTACATTTAATAGTTTAATACCTACCTAATTAGTAATTATAGTGCGTAGAATCTACAGTAGATATAGGTTTTAAATTAATCAAATTATTAAATAAATTATATAAGTAATGATGAATTACAAAAGTTTTATGTAAAATATTATGTTTAATAATAACTTTATATCTATAAATGCTAAATTGTAAGCATAATAATTGTATATAATATATATTATTGTTATATAAAATGGACATTTATATACAAACTTAAAATTAATTGAATATTCAAAAAACAATACTTGAGTTATATTAAATATTATATGTTTAATAAAAAGTATAATTTTGAAGTAATCTAAATATTAAGTTTACATGATTATTAAAAAATTCAAATTTATTGAACACAAAATTATTAATATTTGTTTAAATACCTATTTAAATATATAAATGTTTATTCAGCGTTATTATAATATATGCACGGAAATTTAATATTTAAAAAAATAACTGTTGATATAATGTATATTAAAACTTGATGATTAAATATTTAGGATTCGATTAAATTTAAATGTTAATTCAAGGTTTAACATTGGAAAATGCTATGTGGGATATAATTTGAAAAAAATCTAATAGAATAATTTCATATACTTACAAAATTTACTGAATCTTGACATAAAATTAAATATTATTTTTTATCCAAATGATACGGTCATTTTTAATTCAAGACTAATCTATTGACTCACTTTTTTCTAGCTCAAATATTATATCCTGGTTAGATAATAATTTACTAGAAATAAATCTTGATAAATCTAAATATATTTACTTTAATATACATTTTGAAAACATAGATCCGATGTATAAAACACTAGTTAATTCAACAACCAATTATTATAATATATCCAGCAAAAAGGCTATCAGTTTACTATCAGTAAATCATTTAAAATACCTTGATATCATAATAGATAATAAACTTAAATGGACTCCTCATATAAATACATTAAACAATACATTTCGGCGAATTGAATTCACAAAATACCTTTTATATTTTTAATGGTGTAAAAAATATATTCAATATAGATATAAAAATACTTATATACATATAGGTATCACTCGTTTAATAAATTCTTAGTTATAGGATACAGGTATGAGGACAGGCATATGACTCTCATATTAAAATTATAAAATCAACTGTAAATAGCTTCATAAAATTCTTAATAAATAAACAAAAATATACAAATAATTGCTGTGTGTACCATGAACTTAATATTTAATATACATATATTATATTATTAAAGCCTTATATTTTGGAAACATTTTAATTGCGTTACATAAAAATAGATACAGGAAATACAATAAAAATTGTTGATCGCGAGACACGAATATAATACTAGATTAGGGTTGCCATAAAAGTTACTAACCGGGACATTTTTTCTTTTTTTTACAAATAATTTCAACAACCTTCTTTTAAATTATAAACTTTAGAATATATGTTTTAATTTAGTTAATACAGTACCATATAGCTACAATGCTACATACTTACTCGTATTTTATAGCATTTTTTGAGTTTTAAGTTTAAGTATAAATTATTACAGAAATAGATACAAAATAAATTAAATGATTAAAATATTTGATTAGTTATTAATTATTTATAATTTATATTTGTCTGACATTTTCACATATTATTTTATTATAGAATTTAGAATATAAATTTAAAAATATAATTTATAATTTTTGGTACTTTTTTTACTTATACTTATCGGTTAAGTCTTAGCCGGGACCTTGGGAGGGTCTAACGGGACGACCGGAACCAAAGTCATAAACTAGTAACATGTCCCGGTGTACCGGGACGTATGGCAATCCTATACTAAATTTAAAGAAAATATTAAAACTTTAATAATCAATACAAATGTTGGTGCAAAATTTTCAATAAACTTATGTAGAACTCTTAAAATTAATATATTTGATTTTCATAATTTAAAACAACTTAGGTAAGTTTATAACTTTAAGTGATATTAAAATTATAAACGTATTACTAAAATAATAAACTACATCCATGATTGTGATTGTGAATATTATAAAAACCTTCCAACACAAGCATCATAAGTTATAGGAGGGTTGTAAATATTTTAATTACGTAATTACTTATTTCTATATATGTATTCTGTACATATACAATTTTCTATTATATACTTAATATTATTATTCTTTTACTATATCTATCTGTTTATAATGTTTATATACCTACTATAATATACATAGCTGTAAAGTCGATTTTCCAATACGGTCTATTAGTATGGGGGTGGTTAGGTGGATATTCTGATAATGCAATAAAACCTCTTGAAATTCAACAAAATCATGCAGTAAGTTTATGTCTAAAGAAAAGGGAGTTTTATGGCTTGACTTCTATTACGTATAAACAATTAAGATTTAAGAGTTCTGCCCATTAAGTATTTATACAGACAGTTCTTCATTTTATTAAAAACAGATAAATTTACTATTAAAAATGTCAATAAACGGGAAAATAGGGCATTTGACTTGCATGTTAGTTACATAAAAAAAAAAAATATAGGAAAAAAGTTCGTAGATTATTTAGGTCCAATTAATTTTAATGCTATGCCACTTGAGCTGAAAAAAAATATTGTTAATAATGTAAATAAAAATAATTATGAATTTAAGAAAAAACTGTTGTAAATTGGTTGTTACTTAATCTTTAACTGTATAGTGTACCTATACTTATTAGGAAATAATTTTTTTTTTTTTTAATATAGTATATTTAAATATGTAGATTTTTTATTATTGTATAATGTATACTACATCAACTCATTTATCTCGCCACAAGCTTTGCTTAATAGGTTAAATAAAATAATTAATATACTTATTATTATTATTAACAAAGAAAAAAAAATTACTCATATACAAAATGAAATTATTTCAAATAAATATTATTATTATTATTAATTAAATTCTGAACTTAAAATGACTCCCAAATAACCACTAGGAAAGTAAATACCTATAGGTATCTAGTGACAAAATATTTTTGATTTTTCCCAATCTTCAACAAGTGACAAATTGAACATGGAATAAGCTGCGTTACCAGTAACATCGGCTTCAATGTCTAGGAATTTTGGTAAGCGGTCAAGAAGCTCTTGATCCTTTAGAACGGAATGAGTCTCAAGTAATATTAGCCCTTTACACCTAAAACCAAATAAAAGTATTAATGACAAAACAATATATAATAGTATTTAGTTATAACTCGGAGATGGTTTTAAAGTTGTTCGTCATGTACCTTTTATGACATGGTTTACGATAGATGTCCAGCTGAAAATACTGATTGTTGTGTATAAAGCATCGCCTTGTTTTATAGATTGGATAGTGCTTTTCATCTTTCAGTAGCAACAACTGAGTCAAAAATAACTGAGTTATATTTTAATTTCTACCACTTGATCTTGGACCTTAGGTTTACGAATCGTATGTGTATAATTCCAATGGCCTATAAACAAGCAAAAATTCATTCAAAGTCAGCATACCATGTAATTAAAGATGTATAAATAACCTTTTTGTCTTCGTTTTCGTAAGCGAGACTGCATGTTTTTTGTATATGTCTGCAGGTAGTAGTATGTGACCTCAAAATCTTGAAACGGAGGGAACAGCTGATCATCATGCAAATACTTCACCAACCATTTGCGTTTTTTTGCTTTTTTTTTTGCCAAACTATCATCAGTGTTTATGTACAATGTCTGACAAACAGCCTAATTAAGAGTTTTTAAAAGAATAAAAACATTTTCGGAGTCTATCAATAATAGTTGATTTAATTTTATTATTTACAGCAATAATTCTGCGTATTTTATTTTCAAAATCTGATGAATTATCGATGACATCAAAATATGGGTGTCCAATCCACGACGTTGCCGCTTTGACGTCTAGATTTTTAGCTAATAAATAAAAGTTGTCATAATTGCGTCTGTATAGATCCTGAAGTACTGGTAAGAACAAACTATATTGTTTAACATTCAAAATTATTAATTTTGAATCACAAATCTAAATTTGAGATGAATTAAAATTATTATTTATTTAAATACAAATTTTAAGCTTCAGCAGGAATTCTTTGTTTTGTAGCCCTCTAACATTTTTGATATTATTTTTTATTACAACAATAAATTTCTTTATTTTATTCATTATAAATTATAGCAAAATAAGATTAATTATAATTGTTATCAATTATTTTAATATGTAATTTTGATCCAAATTTGAACTTAATTTGTCTATAAAAAAAATTATATCAATTTATAAAATATTTTTGTATAATATATTAATATAGCTTCAAAAACAACGTATATGAGACCTTGTATTAAACTAATAAGTATCTTAACCAAGTGAAAAATATACCGGCCAAATAATTTGACCAGATACCTAACCACTAAAAATCATTCGGAAACTTTTTTAGAATATATCACGATTTAATTAAATCCCACTCGTTCTATTAACAGTATACACTAAATTACTATCTTTGTGAACAATTGCAAGCGGTACCGAGACGATCGTTCTTCAATTCGGATAGAGCACGATTTAGCGTACGGAATCGTGCACATTTTAAGACACACGTATATCCGTACGTTTAGTACCCAAGAGTTTAATGCAATGTTGCCACTTGCCAGATTTCCATATGGTATTCGTCTATTTGACTTAGGCCGGGGCTATACACGTCGTTTTCTGCCGCGTTTCGTACGTTGCGTATTCTGCGCCGTTTTCCGTCGAATTTAAAGTACATCGGAGTAGTTAATAGTTATACACGACGGACGTAATACGCCGCGTTGTAATCCGCGGTGGAAAACGCCGTGTATAGCCCCGGCCTTAATTAGAGCGTTTTACATACGTTTCGCTTATACTTAACTATAAGTAAGGGTCCAAACAGACGATTATATTTTGCCGGCCGGTCGTCCTGTTGGCTGTTCTTCCAAGTACAGTATGGCGGAACAGGCGTCCGGCGTACTGGGTGAACTTACTGATTCCAATGAAAAACGGCACTGTCAATTGAAACTCTATATTTTAAAATGATCACAATATATTTAAAAATAATAATACCAATAAAATGGGGCCCTAGATAAAAATCTTACCTTTAAATTATATAATAGGTCAATTCACTATAATATCAAAACTAACAGCATACTTTTGAATCTAGTGAACGAAAGTTTTCTATGTCATACGTGTGTAAGACGGAGACAACACATGCGGGTACGGTGTCCTGTATACGCCGTATGAATGTGTAATTCTATATGTGCATTATACACTGATCATATATAAGTTCAATATGTGTTTATGTATACTTATTTATATTAAACATCTGCAATATAGATGTACAATAGCAGTATTGTTTATTGTTCACTGTCAAAGAAGAATGTAATGTAATACATAGAACTGGGCATATAGCACTTTTTTTCCGATATCCGATAATCCGATTTATATTGCCGATATAAAACCGATAATACCGGTCCGATATTATTTTTTCATAAACCGATATAAAAAACTTAAAATCCCGATTTATTTTGTAAACTGATACCTGATATAGAAAACGATGTATGATTTAAATCATTTTTTT
>VUJU01004871.1:0-16407 GCA_009835225.1 Aphis craccivora
TCAAAAATTCACGAGGAAAATAATGATTTATTATTAATAAATTATTTCTATCAAATAATTTTAGATTTTTGTTATATTTAACTTAGTTTATTGATCTATGTCATTATTCAAATCAATCACCTTTACGAATTATTACAAATGTCATCGGATGGATTTTTGTGTCTCGTCGTTCTATTATTATTTTGTCTCCTGATCGAGTTTTATGCTCGTTTGTTTTTTCGGCAATAAATTAATTTTATTAAAATGCATGGTACGTAATTTTCAATAAAATAATTATTATGTAGTGAAATTTATTTTAACATTTTTATCTTACACGCTATGTGAGAGTTAGGTGCAAAATTTTGTAGGTTTTGGTCTCATGACTCGGTTAAAGGTTGGCGAGTGGCGACCTTATTTCCGCAATCCTTGGATAACGCTCCACAGACAAATGGAGTCCTATAATAATGTTAGATGTTACAAATATTTTGAATAAATTGTTAATTTTTGACTATTATTACAGCAGTAATAGTACAACTGTTTAGCAATAATTAATACACAAATATTATTATTCAATTATCCTTATCTATATTAGCATTAATTACATTAATCAACTCAAATACTCAATGCATAACAATTCACATAAGGGGTATGGAAAGCCTTACACACTACACAGGACTCAGCTCAACAAGGACAACTGTTCTGGTAGGAGATAGTTTTTTGATATACTGTGGTGACATACATCTATATTCCATACCCTAATGGCCAGACATTATTAAAATACAATAATAAAATATTTATACTTTTATAGTATAAAAATTATCTTTTTATACAATACAATACAAGCAGCAAAAAGGCTGTCAAGAAATAATCAACTTGGATAATGTATAAAAAGGAGAAAACAATAATTAAAATTTGGTACTTTTTTTTAAAATTATGGTAAAATCTCATTATTATTTTTTAAATATAGTAAATTCACAATAATATTATAAAGTATTAACAAAAAAAAATAATAAAATACAATAATATAACACAAAGGACAAAATAGTATTTTTTTTATCTAATTGTAATGTTAAGTTACCATTACTAATATAATTGAGAATGAAATGACTATAACATGTGTTACTTAATTTATGAATATAGTCTCAAAACAAACAAATGGTTGAAAAAATATTACAAAATAATCTTTGTGATGAAAAAAAAAAACCATATAAGTAAATTTATAAATGTATGGCACTATTTTATTATTACTATTATTATTATTATTTATATTTAAAAAAAAAAATTAAACATTGATATTATTTAAAGTTAAGTAATTTAACTTTTGCCAAAAAATAATACATTCCTATAAGTATTTAATCTTAAATGGTACCTAATATGTAAGGCCTAATCTGTTGACAGTAAAATTAGTGTTTAAATTACACTACACCATATTTTTAATTTTTATATTATACTGTAAAAGTATTAATATATTTAAATTGGTTACAATAAATATATTATAAACAATTAATACAATGATATTTTTTATGTTAGTAAGAAAAATAAAGGCTAATTTATTGGGTAGAAAAAATAAAAAAAAATTAAATAAATAATATAATTCACAGCATATTGTAATGTCTTCTCTTTAATATCAATAAATTATAGTTGAAGATGAACCAATATTTAAAGAGATAATTATTTAGAAATTCAGATATCTTTTTATATTGGTATAAAATTCTGATTTTGATGTACAAAAAATTATTGTATGCAAGCAGACAAGCAGATTCAGAAAAGTGTTGCATAATAGCTATTTTTTAAAAAAGTTAAATTTCAGAATTTTTTATGAATTATAATTTAAAAAAAAATATTTTTAACTAACTAAACAATAACTATGATTTAATTTAAAAATTCAATTTTTTGCAATAATGTATTAGTTAAAATTAGTTTAAAATGTATTAATTAAAACATATAATTTTTTTTTTAAAACTTTAGTCTTAGGCCTTACTTATAAATCATAATTCATAAATTATTACTAAAAAAATATATATAAACATAAATATGTTACAACACAATAAATTATAATTCTATGGAAAAAAAACCCAATTTTTCAGTGATGTATAAAAAATAAACTTGGTTTGATTAAATAGTAGCGAAGGTTAAATTATCAATTTGAGCTTAAACTTAAATAATGATTCACATTGAGTAAATTAATAACTGAGATTGCTCATCTATAATTATTTTTTTTGGCTTGAATTCAGTGTTATTATGGGATTACCATTCTTCTATTTCTTCTACACCTTGAAGATACTCAGACAGTACTGGAACATTCTAAAATATAAAATATACATTAATTTAATTGTCATGTTATTTTATAAAGATTTTTTAATATAATATATTTAATTGTATTCAATAAACTATAGCACAAACAATTACTAAAATATGCTACTAAGAAATACACATTACACATTTAAGTCATTTAAAAAAAAACTAAATAAGAAATTTTATTTTATTTCAGATCATTTTATATTATATCCAGGTTATTCACCATTATATAAACACCAAATGCTTAAAACCTTTGATACTTTCATTTTCTTTTACAAATTATAATTATTACACTTGTTGCAGTACAAAATGTTTTCATTTGGGAACTTAATTATTTTTGTCATTAAGGAAATTTTATTTGTTGAATAATATGGTTTAAAAATATAATGAATGATCAACCACCATTATTATTATTTTTTTTTTTATAGGTTTTTGGTGTCAAATCTTTCAGAAAAAAAGTATATATGATATATATAAAAAAATGCTGAGTGAATATCATTTATCATTTTAAAATTTTTAGCTGAGATAAATATTGCTTATAAATTATAATAGATGATTTAACAATCCATGCATTTTGGAATGAATACCCGTTTTCTCTCAAATATGACAAGCTAAAAATGTATGTAATTTGTCACATTTTGTCCAATACTTGAAATAACATTTAAATTTGCAACAAATCAATTATTATCAAAAACATTAAATCAACAATAACATTGAACATAACATTTTAACAATGTATTAAAATATTATATTGAAAACAAATAAATTATTTACCGATCTTATGTCATTGAAATGATTCAAAGGTTTTTCATATTCATCAACATCATACTGAGATAGAAATTCTGGAACTTTTTGTTCAGCCTGAAATAATAAATTTAATAATAATTGTAAACTGTATTATCAGATAAGGTATAAAATAAAAATAAAAACATTCAAAAAAAGGTAATTTACTAGTTTAAGAGTATTGACTAAATATGGAGCCATGGCATAATCGTTTGCTGGATCAAAAAATGAAACAGCGCGGCCTGAATTTCCCAATCTACCAGTACGTCCAATTCTATGCACATACTCTTCAATTGTTTTTGGTAAGTCAAAATTCACTACTGTTGTAACACCCATTATATCTGTAAAAATAAAGACATAATTTTATATTGATCAAAATTGCACTTTAAGCATTATTAATGTTATCACACACATTCATGATAGTTCTGATAATTGAAAAATTAGAAATTAGAAATAATTTAATCTAACATGATAACTTATTTAACTTGGAACCAATTATACATTTATACAGGGATATACAATAAACACAACCAAAATAACCAGAATGAACATTTTCAAGATGTGAATAATTAGATGAAAATGTAGTTTGAATTTAAAATCAATTTAACAAAAATACTAACAATAATAAAATATTAAACAATGTAATGAATTTAAAATCTAGTTATCCTACGAATTAAGTATAACTAAATTATTAATTGACAAATATAAAATATAAAAGATTAAAGAATGCAGTGTCAACAAAATTTAATATATTAATATAATTTATATGAGCATCTAATTGTAATTTTTAGCAAAACTAACAAGTCTAAGAATAATACATGGAAAATATAAATAAATAAATTTTCAGTTACTAATTATTATTTATTTATATGTTTATAAATAATATCATATGAACATAGTTTTAATAGGTAAGATATTTAGAACTTAGAAGAGCTAGTTTTTGTGTCAGTTCTTTTATGAGTATATAATAATTATTTTAATTGTAAATATCTATATTTTAAAGTATGAATGTTAATATATGAACACAAATATCCTAATTGAAATAAAGATTTTGTAATTATGTCAAAAACAAGGGTGTAATTATCCATGTGTAATAGACAAAATGATTTGCAATGGTACAATAGAAACAAAATTGTAAATTATTAAAAGTCTATGGAGTGTAATATAGCAGCGATTCTCAAACCTTTTTTTTTGCGTACCACATAGGTGTATTATTAATCAGTCACGTACTACTAATGACTAAAAATAGAATGATCCAAATTGTACAATTAAATACTTTACTTTTCAGTTAAATACATTTATTTAAATAATACGGCAGTAAAATACTACAATATAATTGTTTTTATTCATTAGTTTTTTAAAATAAAAAATGAATTAAATAACAAATTTTCAATGAGATCAGAATTGAATATTTATTTTTAATATTCCGTTCTACCATCATTTGGCCTTTCGCGTACCACAGTTTGAGAACCGCTGTAATATAGTATAAATTTAATATACCTAGTCCTCTAGCAGCCACAGCAGTGGCTACTAAAACCTTCATTTTTTTGGTTTTAAAATCTCTTAAAGCTTGTTCTCGTTCTGGCTGTTGACGATCTCCATGTATGCTGGTAGTTGGATAATTTAGTTCACTTAGAAAGGCTGCTATGAAATCAGCTTGTCTTTTTTGTTCAACAAATACAATTGTTCCTTGACAATCATCTTTACCAAACATTTACATAATAATTATATAATATTAGTAAATTACTAGTCTTAAATAAAATGATAAATATTTACAAAATAATATGGACTGATTAAAAAAGTTTATTTACTTGTTTCATTTAGCATAGCAACTAATGCATTTTTTTTGCTAAACTTATTAACTTCTATAAATGTTTGTGTAACATCTTTACAGGCACCTCCAACCTCTCCAACAGCTACTGAAATATAATCTGGTTTTAGATAAGACTTTGCGATTTGTTGAACAAGTATGGGCAAGGTTGCTGAAAACATGACTGTTGTTCTTTTTTCCTAAAATTCAATAAACTTATTAAACATAATTTATATAACATATAAGTATTAATAAATAAATAATAATAATAAAAGCCAAAAGTAAAATTATACAATTGAAAATTTGTTAGGAACACATCTAATATTAAAAGAAATTAATATTAGTTTACTATTGTTAGGTATGCTTAAAATAAAAATTGAAATATTTACCGTTGATACCATTGTATTATCACTCAATATGCGTTCAATATCAAGTGAAAAACCCATGTCTAACATCCGATCGGCTTCATCAAGTACAAAGAATCGCAGAGATGAAAAAGTAATTAAACCTCGACTCACAAAATCAATTAAGCGTCCTGGAGTTGCTACGATTATATGAACACCTCTCTGAAACAACAAATTATATTAATTATATTATATTAATTAATAAAATTACTATTTATTTTACCAGAATTCTTTCTTTTTGATGATAAGTAGCTGTTCCACCATAAAGAAGTTCACATTTAATTGAAGTATTTTTGCTTAATCTAGTTGTAACTTCACATATTTGTATAGCAAGTTCTCTAGTGGGTGACAGGATTAAAACTTGTGGCTCACAATGATTATAATCAACAACTAATTCAGATGGTTCACTGATTAAATTGTTTAAAATTGGTAAAACAAAAGCTGCCTGAAAATCAAAATAAATTACAATTTTATATAAAATAATAATAAAAGTATTTAAATAACTCTTTTTACTAACAGTTTTTCCAGAACCAGTTTGAGCACTAGCAATCATATCTTTTCCATTCATAATAATTGGTATAGCATACTTCTGTATTGGAGTTGGAGTAGTATAATGACATTTGGTTAAATTGCTTAATAATATTTGAATCAGACCAGAATCATGAAATGATGTTATATTTTTGGGTACTTCCGTTCCACTTACGGTTACTTCAATTTTATCATATTTTTCAAAGTTTAATCCTGCTTCTAATGTTAGGTCATCATTTTCTTCAAATTCCGGAGGAATATAAGTTGATTTTTGTGCGACGGGCTTTACTGATTTACCATTGCCTTTATCATTACGAGTATTAGCATTAGCATAATTATTAGATTTTTTAGGAAACCGTGTACCTTGCTGGTAGTCACGGCCACTTTCATGGTAACCATTATTTTGATATTTTTGATAGCTATTATTAGTATTAGCTTCAATATCCCAGGAATCCTTAGGGACATAATCATTATGACTATTTTGCTTGGTATAACCATTGAATTCTGAATAGTTTCCAGTATCTGCACTATATTGGTCACTAGAAATAGGATTTCCCCATGAGTCGTTCAAGGATTCTGAATTAGTATTATCAAGATTGATTTGTTCCTTTTTTTCATAAGAAAAAGAAGCATTAGTTTGATTATCAACATCAAACTTTGAATTATTCCAGTCGTTATAATCAGTATTTGTATCATCAAAAGAACTAGTAGTTGTAGTCAGTTTCTCGCTAAAATCTTCAATCAGTTTATCATCATCAGTATGGCCATTGTTATTAGTAGGATCCCAATCTGTATAATTTTCGTTTGTTTTATACTTAGGACTGTTGTTTTTAGTTGAATTCCAATCATTTTCATCGGTATAACCATCAGTTGCATTTTTGTCTGATTGTTCACATTCTCTATTTATTACTGCCACTCTTGGTATATTATCCCAATTTTCTTCCATATTGATAATTTCTAAAACAAAAAAATTGATTTTATTTAAGAAAATGTAAAATAATGAGTATAAAATGTGACAGATGAGTAGCAAATGTAAAGAAACTTATTTTTTACCTAAGAAGTATTTATATTTATTATTTATACTGTGATTTTCATATTATAATTGATTATTGTTTTGATTGCTTTATCATATTGTTTTAATTTAACATACCTAATTATTATTTAATTTGTAGCTTTAGTTTTATAGACTTAACAATTAAGACGGTTGAAAGTAGCATTTTTATTTCATAATTTTGGCTTAAAAATCTGACAAAATAACAACAACTTACAATTTAAACTATATAAAATCAGTTTATTGATCACTTTGCTAGAAAATTATAGTAATTAATTTTTGATATTTTATTCAAATTATAATAAAATTATACCTTTAATTTTGAGTACATTGTCTTTTTCTAATTCTAAGTCTTAATTGGTTTAAATTAGTATAAAATGTATAAATAACTGTATTCAATTAATTTATATAATGAATATTAAATACTAATTTAAATGTCTATTGTCTTAACATACGAGTATATTGTGTTTTTAAAATAATTATTTAATATTTGTAAATTATTAAATATCTACCTCGATATCTACTGATTAGTTGTTTAGATCTCAGTTTAAATATATGAATTCTGATGTTATTTGCTATCGTTATAATGTTATTTTTATTTTTATATAGGTATTACAAAATATAACTATGGGGGGGTATAATTACATAATATATGTACATAATCTCATTTTATTTGTTAACAATTACTAATCTGTCTTATTGGATCAATTTGTATAATGGACAAAAGTATGGTAAATTATGAAAAAAAGTACATTCTTGCGTGCGATAGTAGAATGTTTATATTTAAGTTGCACTTTATACCTATGATTTATATTCACTGTTTTTGCATAACAGTGGCGGACTATCCCGCCAGAATATCGGGACTATTCTCGGTGGGCTGCAACCAATAATAGGCAGCAGGTTATTTATTATTAGACATGCTTGCTTTAAGAAAAATGCATTGAATAATATTGATGTTAAAGACATTATTGGCTTTATTAAAAACAAACATGATTTATTAGAAAAAATCTATGTACATTTTTTTAAACTTTATATTACCTATGTATATTCTCTTTTTTTATTGTACAAAAGATGAATTATTATGCTTAATAGGTTTTAATAATTTGAGTTACTTATATGTTCTATAAAATTTAAAAATAAATATTAATTTATATTCTAAAAATTCACTCAACATACTACTATAAACCAATTACAATTATTCATTAGGCACACAACCACACAGCTTGTATACAAGTACACATTATGTTGCCTATATTGAACTCCTTTAAACAGACACATTCAATTTCACGTGAAATCAAATTTAAAATGACAATTGATTAATATTAAACAACTATCTTGCTCCAATGTGAGCGAAGTAAGACGAGTGACCACTAGCCGGTTTTTATGCCGTTTTATTATGAGTATAATATATCAAACAGCAGACATGCAAAAAATATTTATATTCAGATACCTACAAGACAGCAAAAAAACGGTTAAACGGTTTTAATGAGATTAAGTACTTTAAGCTATAGGATAAAAAATATTATTATCATAATAATTATCAATGGCACTAGTACCGGCGGTACCGCGTAAAAACGGAAATGATAAAAAAAAAAAATACTAATTGTAAAATAAATTTAAATAAATATACACAATTAATACTACCTGTTGTAGCGTAACAACGGTGATGGCCGATACGCTACCGGAAGAAAATTAATAAAACGAAAAAAAGTCGAAAATACTAAAACGAGTATATATTATAATTTTTAAAATAATCGCGTAGGTAGTGGCCGACAAGGCGACAACAGGTGATGTACAACGAAAGATCGAGAAATAACGACGAACTAATAATATAACGGTCGCTTACCCAAATCGCGTCGTGCTGATGAAGATGACGTTACTACAGTGTTAATGTTTTCGCTGTCGTCAGTAACAATAATAATAATAATTGTTATTATTATTATAGTTACGGCCGTGTGCCGTCGGGACGCTGAAGAACCTGCAACACACGCTCCGGGACGAAATCGATACGGAACTATAGCGGAACGACGGTGTCGTGTCTGACCGGGAAATCGTGAAACACTAAACGCCGGTCGTCATCGTGGTTTGGACGAGCGCCGCCGGTACACCGGTTGGAGTGTGTAAACAGCGAGAGAGGGACGGAGAGAGAGAGAGAGCGAGGGAGTGCGGGTGAGCGAGACGATTTCGACGAGGGAGCACGACGAACGTTCGAGAGAGACGCGCGATCGTGTGTGACTGAGTGGTGGGAGTGGGCGAGAGAGGGACGAAGCGGCGGCGACGACGAACTACCACGGTTCGAACACACGGACATAATATTCGTTCGGTGGTTGTGCGGCGGGGCGCCGGGTGAGATTTTCGGAAAGAGCCACGGGATATCACAAGAAATACCTGTATTGTTGTTTGGGTCGGGGATCGTGAAATAAAACGATTTTGGACGGATTTCGTCCATTGTACCGTGTCTTCGGTGGAACGAAACGAAAACCAGGACGGTACGGATTTTTGGACGTTATAGGGACGAGAACGAGACGGAGAGAGAGATGGAGAAAAAAAAAGCAAATAATAGAGAATATACCATGTTATACGA
Organism: Aphis craccivora; assembly: GCA_009835225.1. NCBI lineage: Eukaryota > Metazoa > Arthropoda > Insecta > Hemiptera > Aphididae > Aphis > Aphis craccivora. The sequence goes on from VUJU01004871.1 coordinate 9,438, forward strand.
TAAAACACGTGTGTCGAACCGTACACTACACTACACACACACACACACACACACACACACACGAGTGTGCGATAACCGGTCGACAAAAAAAATTTGGGATTCTTTATGGCACCTTAATAAAAACGTCGTGTGTAGGCCTATGCGTAATAGTCGAGTTCAGCTGTTGATTTCTTACTTTTTTCGGCACTGAACACATAATTACAGTGCGCACGCACGTCGAGCCTATATTATAATATTGTAATGTGCGGTTCACACGTGCGGTAATATTATTATTGTGTCGAAGCGTTCGTCTCGCTCATCACCTGACCGACGTTGCGCCGCGATTTCGGAAAATTCTGAATAATTATCAATGTTGTAAACCAGGCAAATTCAATAGTACGACGTTGTAATCGCGGCGACTTCGTCGCATTGCCGAAGTACGTTCGGTAACAACAACAGTCGACAATAATATTATTCTCGAGTTAATTAATACAATAAACATCGACCGTTCGTGATTTTTAACGTCACGGTTGTTACTGGTCAGTTATATCGATTGTTATCATTCGTCATAATGAGGTTTTGTTAATCAGTAGCCCGCTAGACTGCCCAACGCTCGCTCGTTATAACGATGCATTATATTATTATAATTGATAAAATGAAAAACAGGCGATTAAGTCGTCACTCGACTCAGTCGTTACGGAAAGATGAATAATATTAATCGTAAACGAACGGGTGGAGAACACGCTGCACAAGAGCGTATAATTAGGATTTCGTTACAAGAGGGCTATAATATAGTCGCAAAAAAATCAAAGTTCGAATAGAAAGTCATATAGAGTCAAAAGGTCCCCCTTCGACATTAAACGTTTTAATTTAAAAAAATTAAAATCGATTAACGATGTAAATAAGACGTAACATTGATCCAACGCCACCATGTTTACGCGTATATGCCATTCGCACATCCCACAAAACACATCGTTGCTGCACCGTTGTACGGTGTTGGAAGTTTTAATTCATAAACGAAATTATCGAAAATGTGAATTTGTATCAATTAAAATTTAAAAAAAAAAATTGAATTATAATAGTATAACTATATACTATATTATAATAAATAATAATAGTATATTATACACTAAGCACAGACTTGCACCTATAATACAATAAACAATAGTTAAAGTAGGCTGATGCCTGATTATTACTATACGTTACTATGTTACGAGCTTGATTGATGAATAATAGATCGTAAGACTATGAAAATTGAAAGGAAGTGAGGTTTAAGTAATGGCAAGCTATAAAAGATTTCTATTGTTAAGTTGAAAATAATGCAAAGTAAACGTACCTAGGTATGTCTTTCCATGTAAAAATATAATGCTTTAATTAACATGGCATGAAAGTGATCCGATTCGGTGAATTTACAGTGATTATGGTACATCGGTACAATTTAATTTAACGATTCCGCGAACCACTTTGTGGTTGGAAAAATATTTTGGAAATAATAATAATAATAATAATAATAAATAATTTATATGATTATCGTAATACGGTAGGTAATGCATAATCCATCTACTGACTACTATAGGCACTTTATTCTTGACATGTCAATGAAATTTGCCTGTAATATTTTAATGACAGAATCAAATTCGTATGTAGAAAATATATTGTCTGAACTATGTCAATAGTATCACAATGGGAAACTTAATAAAAACAAATGTTTAAAAAATAATAAATTAAAATATTGTTTAAAAAAAAAATCCATATTAATGATGTTTGTATTTTTTTGATTTTGTAATTTTTATAAGACAGTAGTTATTTAAAAAAAGTAATAATAATTTTAGTAATATTCTTAATTACTATTAAACTTTGAGCATAGCGATAAATGTTTTGAATAATGTATGTTTTTTTGTAGTTTTTTTTTTTTGTGTATTTAACGGGGCGTTATACGATCGAACGCAGTCTTTATCGCTGGTACCTTTGTTAGGCGTACGATTGCGCAAGATATATTAATTTTACTTCTAAGCAACGTTGTCATATATACACATAGGTGCACAGCAAATCGCCAAATCCTAAGTGCATTAATAGTAGGTACACTATTCATTTCTAATTAGGTATTGCTGGTAAAAAGACAAACTTTTCATCACTAAGAAGTAATTAGTTATATTATAATATTTTAGATCATACTTTTATATTGCATCAGAATTCTGAATCTTTACTGTAAATCCATACATGTACATTTTACATGTATGAATATACCTGACTATAATTGCGCATGATGTGTATATATTATAGTCTATACTCATTTACTGTCAGTTGAGTTCATTTTCCAGCTGTGTCAGTCTACGGAAAAAACAGTGTATCAATAAACAGTGTGTTCAGTATCAACTAATAATTTCATTTTAGAAAATGCTAGTGAACATAACCATCCAAAATATTATTCAATTAAATGTAATTTGTAATTAAGAAATAACTGAAATTTGGCAACGTCGCATCCAATTTTATGCTCAAACGTAAAATGCCTTTGAAGTTTGAATAGTCAAAACCATGTTCTTTGTTATAATTCCGGCACTGCTCACAATCTTGTATACACAAAAAGGAAAAACGCGCCCAATCGTGGTCTGCCGGGATGACATCATCTTTTTAAAGGAATTTGGTTACGTTATTATCATCATTTTTTTTTTTCACTATAATAATTGAATATAATATATTATAAGGTAATCGGTAAAATACGACACGATAATACGATAATAAACAACAAAGGTACAAAATGACAAGGGAAAAAACGTCAAATGCATTTTACTTTAAAATTCCAAATATAAGTTAAAGTATATGTAATATGTATATTATAGTTTATAAGCCAATTGTTAAATTAAATAAGTAAATAATGATAAAAATAAATCATAAATATCGGATATTATAATACTCGTATGCTATATTAAGTTATTTTTAAATATAGGTAAATAGAAATTCGAAAGCACGCTTGTCAAAATAAACTTTACATTTATATTATGTTTGCCCTTTATGTTTTGATTTAGTGATGTTAATATCTACATTAAATAAATAATACATAATAATATGTAAGTTGTATTTGTTAATACAATGATACCAAATTTTATCGTTAAAAATGTAATCGTAAGACGTTTTCGGTTTCGTCTACAATATATTTTTATGCCTATGTACCTATTCGTAGTTTTGATGAGCGAATCTCGACGATAATATTAATAGAGAACATATTATAATATTATATTATATCTCTCCTTGTATACGTGAAAATCTATAACTTATTGAGTACAATAAAAGTTTAATTTACCTACGACTTTGGGTGTTATGATAAAATTATGGATAAAAACTATAGCTACAACTTCCGTATAATTTATGTAAAACGTTAAGCGTCTGTAGTTACATCTTGCTCTCGATTTCGATACATTTCAGTAGGTACATCATTACATAATACATATTTAACGTAACGATTCACTTATAATAATATAATATACTTATAATACTAAAACTAATATTTGGAATTTTAATGTAAAATGTATTTGACTTTTTTACCTTGTCGTTTTTTCCTAGATTCATATTATAACTCAAATTATTGTATGATTTATGGTACACATGAGTTGAATTTATTAGGTAGATGAAAAATAAATGTTAATATTTGTTATTTTGTCATACCAAATAGTATAGTAGTATTACTGATTATTTTTGCTCCAATTACCATGTATTGTACACGAATGCAAAATTAATGGGAGGTATACAATTTTGAGTGATGAAAACCAATTAAAACCGATAAATATAATAACCAAGTATGTAAGACTATGTAGTATGTAATTTAGAATACAAAAAAAATTTTGTAATGTTACACACATTTTTAAATTTTACAGATAAGGTATATGTCATGTTTCCAAAAGAGTCTATTGTGATAATAATTTCTAAAAGTACATGATACATTTATCATTAAAAAATTATGACATTGAGATGTCATCTTTTATATACATTTTAAGATTGGACTTAAAAGTTGCATAGTTATATTTTACCTCATTACCAAATCTTTAAATAAATTGATGATAGTATATGGTTAATTATTTACGAAGCTACTATAAAATAATTTGATTTCCAGTGTGAACACAATATTTTGGATGTTGAGTTCACTCTAATGATTGAAATTAATAATATATATTATATAGTGTCGTATACGCCGATTGCTCGAACGTATACCAAAATAACGTAAAAACACTTTATTCGAACGTGACGTCCAGTGGTGATCGACTCACACGATCACCACCACTGACCCTTTTGCTGTCTTAGCCATACCTCTTATATATTAAACTTACAATCGAATTACTATTGATTGTTTTACATTTTTCTCTTATTATGTTAAATCTACAGTTCATAGACACTATGACACGCTATGACTATTACGTAATTGTTATTTTAATCCGATTAATTATTAAACAAATTTATTTACATTTCTTATTTTATTTTGCTTACTATTATATGCTAACTGCAATATAAAGTTTACTGACACTGAATTGCACAATTGTTATTTTAATCTATTTGTGTGAATTTTTAAGTATTACTTTATTTAATTTATTTATTGAATTTCGCCGTTTTACTTATTATCTATGATTCTTTTCTTAACTTAATTCTTACGTACTAACATCTCTTATTTTGATAGAAATTAATTAAGGCCTAATACAACAGTCCCCGAAATTACAAAATATACAATATATATATTAAGTCATATACAATATACCTCATATTTTACACATGTGCTCTGTACATGAAAAATTTAATTTGATTGTATTAATTGATTGGCCGCATTTGTGTCTGTTGGCCAAACGATAAGATGGTTGCCTTTACTAAAAACAAAGTCTGTGATGTGGTTACACACATATAGAAATGTGGAGTTGTATTAACTCCAAATGTTCTCATTGCCAAACACATTTTCGCGTCGAGTTTTGCTTACTGCGTTTGGGTGTTTGTTTTTGCATTATCATATTGTTCACGGTTTAATTTTCATTTAAACTCCTATTGGAGTTAAAACAATGTCCGAGTTTCTTTTATAGTTCCTTATTTTAGTATTATGTTTAAATATGTTATTCTAACATTATTTATGTTTTTTTCTGATAACATGTATTACATACAATATATACTATACATATATATATTTGATTAATTATTGATGACTACTGATGTTTTGAAATATTTTAATTTGTTTTATACGTTTCTTCCTATGGAATTATGAAGTTGTATTGTCTGAAATATGTTGACGTGGAATATGCTTGATCTGTGTCTTTGGTGTTTTGTATTTGCTGATGTGTTTTTGTGTTATTTCTTGGCTGATATTTTAGTAGCTGTTTTTAGTTCTTTCAAGTCGCTCTATAATATTGTTATGAAGTACTCTGATTTCCAATTCGATTTTTTTGTATTTATATATATTTTTTTATGTCAGAAATTGTGATTGTGGCTGAGAGTATGTCGATGGAATACGTGTTTTACGGTATGTTGTATTTTTGATGTTTTTCTTCTTATTATTTTCATTTTTCTTCATTATGTATATTTTATTAGTTGCCACTGAACAAATGAGGATTGTGGTGGAGTGGCAGGCTGATTTTGAGCCACCGCCGTATTATAATGGGTGTGGAGTCTTTTGGTGTTTGAGTATAAGTTTTGATCAATTTTATACACGTGTAATTAAATATTTCTATAGATCTTAATTTAATAATTAAAATTTTACATTAGTTGTCAGCTTGTATTGCTGTCTAAATAATAATAATAATAAAAAACAAAAATAAATATATATTAAGTATTACATTGTTTTTTGAGTAATATGCTTTTGATAGGTGTACGTTTTTTATTCCGACGAACATGCTGGTAATGATTGTTGGTTATGTTATTGTTGGCGAAAATATTAAACAAGTGTAATTTATCATTTCTATAGTTTATATAAAATAAAAAAAAATTGTCTTTTTGGTCAAAGGGGGAATTACAAGTTTTACTTATATTATAGCTTTAAAATTTAAACAATAGGTTTGATACTTTTACACATCTACATAAGTATCGTTTGTATTACATTTTATTTTTTTACTTTTTTTAAATAGTACCTAATAATAATAATAAAAATTGATAGATAAATAACTATACTAATAATAAAATAATAATTATAATAGTAATAAAAAAAATATATACATATATAATATATAAATATAAATACTAACCTCGTTGCGCTGTCTGAAAACACGCACTGTAGAATCTAGACGAAATTGCGTATAATCACCACACACACACAAATGCTGGATTGATAAAAATCTGTTTCGTGTATATCGCATACACACAACTGGAGAAATCCAGCAATAATTCGCGTGTAAAACGCACACACACAACTGGAGAAATCCAAAAAAAAAAAAAATTCGTGTGTACTCAACACACACACACACACACACATAAATAAAATAAAATTGAGAAGGTGGTATATATAGCTATAATTTGTCATTTATATAATTATAGCAGTAGACTGCAGAAGTACCACAGTAAAAATAAGTTTAATAATATTGTAAATATCTATGGTGAATTCATTTATTCACAGTGGCAAAAGTAGAAGGAAATGAGCGGTTCTGCTGCCCCCGCGCGCACCACCCCCTCATCACCTACTCAACCTTTACTCTATCTACTCTACATTCCCCCCTCACCCCTCATCACCTACTCAACATTACTCTATCTACATTTACTCTATCTACTCAACATTCCCCCCCCTCACCCCTCATCACCTACACGACCACACCCCCGCACTTCTGGTCCACCGCCTGAGCCATGCCACACCACCACCACCACCCGCTCCCACACGTACATGACGTATACCCCCGCCACCAACGCCGCCGCCTGACCCTAACCCTTCACCGCCGCCCCCCTTCCGCCACCGCACCGCCGCGATACCGCCGCCGTGGTTATCATGTTATCAATTACACTTATCAATTATGCTTATCATATTATTGTACACGTA
>VUJU01004872.1:4978-16398 GCA_009835225.1 Aphis craccivora
TTTTATTTAAGTATTATAGAATTTAATTTATTTGCAAAATGTAGTACATATTTATTAAGTAATTAATGTTTAAAAACTTAGTATGTAGTCTTCATAGAAAAATAATTATTATAATTAACTTATGATCTATCTATATACAATAGTATTATTGTACATATAAGTTAGTTTTTAAAATAAAATATTTTTTAGTATTAATTTATTGTAATTTGTAGTTCTAAATCACAATTGATCTGTGAAAATATTAACACTAAGGTACAGATTTTAATAAAAAGAAAACTTAATTGGAGATTACTGAGAAAAATCTACTCAACTAAAAATGAATATTAATTGTTGTTTTCTTTGAATATAATTTGACATTATCATTATCCCTAATAATTTGTTTACACTTTATCCATTAAGTTCTGTTGTTTTAAAAATTATAATGTCAATATTACTTATTGTTGGTACTTTGCACTTATCTTTTATCACTTATATTTTACAGCAAAACTCTGTTTTTATTTTTTTAAATTTGTACCTTAGTCATAATTTATTAATTAAAACATAGATTTTTAATAACTACTTAGAATTTATACTATTGCTATTAGTTTAGAAGGCTTATGCTTGTAAATTTATTTTAAATTAACAAAAAATATAGTAATTATAAAGTTTGTTAAATCTTGTACCAGTAAAATATTATTTTATAATTGTATATAGAAAATTATATAAAATACTACTGTATATTGAGAATTTCAACTTGTTAATTGTTAAATAGATTTAAAATAATTGAATAGTTTAGTTGAGCTACACAATACACAACCTACTGCTACTATACGTTAATCCAGTGGTTTTCAACCGGTGTGTGCCGAGAAATTTTATTAAATATTGAAACAGTGTTTTCAGCGAAATTGCCGAAGTTGTTGTGGTTGTCAAGTGTACGAGTGTGTTTTAAAAATTTGTGATGAACAATAGTATGCCGTGAACCAAAAAAGGTTGAGAACCACTGTCTTAGTCCATTAGTGTGTTGTATCATTTTATTATTATTTATTATTATTATCATCGACAGTATAAAAATGTGTTTATTAGTATATCTTAAACTTGCTTGGATTACTTTATTAATCTATTCCATTCAACACTAGCGTCTAGCAATAAACAAATTTGTCTTATAATTAAAAACAAAAAAAAATATAATATTTTTATAATGTTCGATTTATTAAGTATTTAATAATTTTAATATATTAAAATGTGTTTTAAAATACTTTTTTTATTATTGTTTCCCAAATTCGTTATTATCCCAAGTTAAATTATTAAAGCGTGCTCAGGAAAGATATGTCTACCAAATTCACTATACACAATAAGCAATAATATTCAAATTTAAATTTGTTTTTCTGAACTTCTGCCTCAATAGAGAACCAAGGATTGTTTTATATGATTTTGAGTGTTTGTTCAAAGGTTCAAGTAAATTGAAAACAAAAGATCTTTGTATTTGAGGATCTGATACCTACACATCAGAAGTACAAATGTAAATATTAATCAACAACTTATACATAAAAAAAAAGTGCACTTATAACACATCAAGTAGGTAGATAAATAATAAAACAACTATAAATATTTAACGATTTACAAGGTCATTAAATATTACAATTCACTAGATTGAAAATGATTTTATTATTGGTTTAAGACTTTCAAGATAAATACTGAGTAAACAATGTTCGCCAAGCATGCCACCCACGTCCTAACATTGAAATTTGGAGTGACTACCATTCTTCTACAATCAACAATGTTGTATGTGTGAGATGAAAATTGAACGAGTTATTAACAATACATTATTGCTGTTGAGTATTTTATTACATAATTATAAAATGGAGTAAGGTTATTATTATTTTTTAATTATTTTAAGGACTTTTTAGGTACTGGGTGAGTATTTATTAGTAATAAGTAATAATGTTATTTGTTAACAATAATATCAATCTGCTGTTGGTCTTCAAAGAGACAATGTTCCTGTGACCCGGGTATGAAAGTATGGGTCTGGTATGGTGGAAGCTTTCCTGATTGGTCGAAAATGGCAATGGGCTGTTTTAGAACTGATACAACTTTCACTTCTGTATTTACCATTAATTGTGATAACATGATTATCATCTCTAACCCTAAAATACTAAATTAAGTAAATAATAATAATTTAATTATTATAGTAAAAGAATATATATTTTATATATAAATAGTAACAAAAATGTTAAAACAAGCTTTGTATACAAAGTGTTTTGATGTGTTTTATTGATTTGCCATGAAAGTTATTACAAATTGATACCTACTTAAAATATACTTAAATAAAAAAAAATGAAAAATAAAATAATGGATTAATTACACATTCACATCTATACTAATAATGTATGAAATATTGATAGTATCTTTCTCTATTTCATATTATTATTTAATAGTAAGTTTCATAAACAATCATTCCGGGTAAAAAAGAAAAAATACAAACTTTGTTTAAATACAATACATTTATGAAAAAAAAGTTAAATATAATAATAAATAAATACAAATAAAAAATAATATTAGCAATAATCAATAAACTTAAAATACTTGGCTAATAGATAAATTAAAGTTATTATTTCTTCATTCATTTTGTGTAAGTTGAATTGCAGTTAAGCATTGATTTAAAATTGTTTATAATTATTTATCAGCAGTGTACTGATTGTCAATAATTATAAATAGATGTTATTAAATATAAGATAGCGACCTATGAAGCACAACTTGTTTTTAAGACACAAACCACTTTGTCCAGTATACACTTTAGTATTCATGAGATATATCAATGGCATTTGTATATTGAATTTAATAAATATTATTATGATTATTTGAGTTAATGACTTCTAGTACTTAAAAATCTAAAAATATATAATATGCTAAATATGTTTTAAATTTGATCTTTTTGTTATGAAAAAAATGTTTTTGATCACTAAAAGTCATACTAGAAATACTCTAATTTGAAAACTAATTTTCAAATTAGTTGTAAGACATTTATTTAGTATTATTTGTTTAATCTTCTTTACAATAAATAATTACTCTTAGTGTATAAATTCATTTCTAATTATCACTAAAACTAGATAATTGATTTATAGCTATCTTAAGTTGTAAATAATTATTATCATCAATAATGTTTCTTAACAATTCTTTATAAGTGCTTTTCAGTTGATCTACATTATCAGACAGCCATCTATAAGAATTAATTAAATTTGAATTACTATAAAATAATTTGATTATAACCACAGTATCTTTAATCATGTTAAGACAACTGTATAGTCTATACTGTATACAAACAATATTTGCACATGATTTTAAGCTCACTTACTTGGACGTTTTAGTCAAGCCCAATTTGATCATACACTTCAAAAGATTACAAACATTTTGATGTAGAATTTTTAAAAAATTTAATTTTATCATATCAAAGTTCAAATTATAGTCCTTATTTTCCAAAAACATTTGAAACACAGTTTCATATTTTCTCAATTTTTTTATAATAGACTTGACATGTTTTTTTTTATGCTGTGTATCTGAGTCATAAGATAATATTAGTGAGAATAATAATTATTAATCATCATAATAATTGAGCACATTACATACCCATTTTGCCATCAATAAAACCCATGTCCAGTTGTATCATTTCTATGAGAACATTAAGACAATCAAATGTACAATTTATCTTCAAATAAGTTTCATATGAAATATTATAGTGTAATTCAATCTGAAGCAAAACAGAACCAATTTCTGGAGACTTGTTGGAAATATATTCTCTATTAAATAAACACACATTTATTTAAAATTAATTCATAACATCCACTAAAAATATTTACTCATCACACGATTATAATTTTAGATAATGACAAGTAACTAGATAGGACTACTATTAATATGTTTTAAAATAAGTAGGTATTCTTTACATACTCTAAACGGTTAGAAATCAAAGATGCCAGATTTGAGTGAATATGTGCTGATCGATACTCATACTGAAATCTATTGGGAGTATCATTTTTCAAATCACAATAAGACAAAGCTTTATTGAATGAATCAATTATACATTTTTGTTGGCTTCTTGTACTGCCCTGTAGGTTGTAAAAACAATTTAGTTAAAAACTATATTTTATTTAAACTCAGAAATTGTTTACATACTGGCTGTAATTCAGAATACTTTTGAACTGATAAATAGTACAGAATTGAAAATAATTCATAGTTAACATCGTCCCAAAGACTTGGATTATAACTACGGTTATTATTAAATTCTGATAAAACTTTTTCGTAGATTTGTATAGCCTTAAATTTAATGCAATATATATATTATCAATTGAAATTTAATCAAAAACTATGGAAACCAACCGTTAACAATAAATTGTCATCTTTCATTAATTCATTGATGGAATTCTGATATTTTGAACATTTATTTTGACCATATATGTTTACATTCAAATTCGCAAAATTTAAACCAATCCTAGTGAAATTAGTCAAATCACCTTGGTCTTTAAATATATCACTTCCTAGTGTAAAATAATGCTTTGATTTTTTTATAAGCCATTTTAACTTGATAGGAGTTAAAGGAGTATTAGTTTGTATGGCCACTACATAAAGACATAATATTGGACAGTATAATCAAAAAAATCAAACATTATATTTTATCTATAGATTTTAAAATAAACTTCAACTTACTTATTATTTCATTCATATAAAATTCAATATATTCATTATAAATGAATCCCATTCGTTTATTAATAATATTTTTTTTATCTGTTGTTAATAATAATGCACGTGAGTAACAGTGCTCTGCTAAACTCAATATACTTTCTTTTGATTTAATGATCTTTGCTGGTATAACGTTTAAATCTGTTAACATTTTGATACAATATTTCTAAAGATTATTTAATTCAAATAATTATTAACAGCAAATACTGTTATATTACTTTTGTTAATACAGTATTTAGAACTATTATTTAGCAACATTTCTCTTAATTCAAAATCAAACATTTCATCAGATTCAATTTCATTAATGTACTGTTCTATTTTATCCCAACTACTAACAATCGATGAGAAGCGATTGCCACAATGTTCTAATATATCCTCGAATGAATCAAATACCTTATTATTGGAAACACGTAATTTACATTCAAGTGATCGGCGAACATAATTTACTGATATTCCAAAACTAGAAAAAAAACTGTGCTTAGCATTTAACAACTTAAAATATTTTGCACTTATCCAACTTTTTGGATGCACAACATTTTTCGCCTAAAATAAAATATATTTTAAATGCATTTTCATAGAGTAATTGTGTGAGATCAAAATTATCCAAATCACTGTTCTGAACGTTTAGGGAATTAATCCAACTCATTGATATCAATCCAGTAATTATACTATAAAAATAAAAGTCAAGATTCATAAATATTTAATAATTTAAAAACAATCCAATATAAATCAGTATTTTTAGATGCTACTTACTAAGACTCAATATCCTCTAGGTTTTTAATATCCTGATACTGATTTTTCTTTTTCATGCCTTTATAATTTTTTTTATTACTTGCAATTATTTCAGAAATAAAATTTGTAATATGTCTAGTATCAGATGATGATTTTTCTTCAAGTTTAACCTTTTCAAGATAATATTTGAAATTAAAATTATGTTTATTAAATCAATTACATGTTACATACCATAATATTTTTATCTTTTTTTAAATTTTGTAAACAACTTAAAATACCTCCAATATAATACAATGCTTTATATAAACATTTGTCTACAGGTTTTAAATTATATTTTGATGTTAAGTATTCAGATACTAAAAAAAAATAAAATAAATGATTTTGAAAATCATGAATTGTCTTAAAATAAAAAAAAATAAAAAAAATAATAATGAATAATTACTCTGGAATATACTTTTTTTTTCATGTGATACAATTTCATAATTTTCATAAAAATATGGTGGAATGACATTAAAAGCATGGCAGGTATCTGAATAGTCGTCACAGTAATTTAAATCATTAGTTCTTAATGAATCAATATACATTTTATTGTAGATATCTAACAGCATGTAATTGACAAATACTATAATCTGAAAGTTGAAAAATAATTCTCATGATAACAATAATAACAAAGAATACGAGTTATTAGTAATTACTTCAGGGTATTTAGTTTTATCTAATAATTTTAAAGTGTTGTTAAGTAAAAGTATAATATTAACAGTGTTAAACGGTTTTCGACTTTCTGGGTTATGTTTTAGTAATTTATGAGCAACACGATATAACAACACAGCGACTGGAATTGTAAACGGATTTGGGCTATCAATTAATGATTCAGTATATAGTGGAGTCAAATCATAAATATTTACCATATCCTCATTTTTACCTGTAATTTAATAGATACAATTCATAATACACCATAATCTTACAAAGAATTCTGATAAAAAATCAATTATACCTTTAAATAACCAATACGTATGTCCAACTATAGTAGTATTTTCTTTTAAAAATGATATCATATATTGCATATAATCATAAATTACACTCGGTGAAAAATTCGAGCCATTTAAATATGGTATATCCTCTGTCTTCACCTGCTCATACTTTTGGACAATACCATTTATATGATAGCAAAATTCGATTACAGGAATATTGTTCATTAAGTTTTCTAGCCAATAATCAATTGCGGTTAACATACTCAGAGGTTTTGACATGTTTCTTAAATGAAAAAAAAATAATATTAGTAGATATTTATTTCATCAATAAAATTCAAAACATGTATTAGTAGAAAAATATTAAACCTCAATCTTGTGCTTAAAGATGAATTATTGTCATTTCTGAAAATAGGTAAATCTGTACCTATGAACATTTTCAACTCATTAAAATCCCACAAAACATTTCTGTTAAATAATCGGTTTATTTGAGGACGTTCGGGAAATACTTCATCTGGCATAAGTTGTTTTAGTAAAGGAGAAGCTAACTATATATAATTGTAAACAGTTTATTATTTCAAGTATTCATTAAAATATAATGGAGATGTTTTTAAGTTAAACTTACTGAAGAAGTTTCATTACAAACATTTTTTATTTGGCCAATTTGGGAATCTAATCCTCCAATGCTATGGTGCAAAAATTTTAATACTAAATTTTTATGTTCAATTTTTCTAGAACTATTCTTTTTAAAAGTGATACATTCCACCTATTATTTAAGAATATAAAATGTTTAGATTCAGCAACATATTATTTACAAATAAAAATTAAAAGCTTTTGACTAGACTAGTTACTTACTAGTACTAAACTAAACTAGTATTTTCAACTTTGAAAATCTTTCAGAACTAATATTTCAGATCATTTTGATAAATTACTTAATTTTATATTTATCATACTTAATCAATATTTTGTTCTTTTATTTATATTTATTTTTACACATCACTGTAAGTTGGCTGCTTTTATTAGGTAACACAATATTTTATGTGTCTATGCTTTTTAAACTAATTTAAAATAGATCAAAATATTGATACTTAGTACCTAATAATAAATAATAATGATAATGATATGATAATAATGATATATATTTACAAATATTTTGTATTTATTAGATTAATTTCAAAAAATTAATATTTGAGAATTGTGATTACTTCTGAAGTCTGTACTAAAATCATTAATTTTTATTTATATTTATTTTACGTGAGAATCAATCTGACAAGATATTTTTATTACCTACTTTTAACATATCCATCTACAATTAAAACTTGAAAGTAAATTAGGGTGAAAATAGATAGGATTAATCAAATAGTTCATGTTTAGCTTATAACTGATTCGTTTAATTCCTAATTGAAAATAAAATCTAGTAAACATTTTAATTTACAAGTAAAAATGCTCTAAACGTTTTAAATTCTTTTATGCACGACAATCATCAAAACTGAAAATCAATTGTAATTATTATAATCATTGAGTTGTTTCAACTTTGATATTAGAAAAATGATTATAAAACATATACCTACTGTGGCATTCATTCGGCTTTAAAAATTTATGAGCTTACCTTATTATTAGAAGATTTTACAATATTTTTGTAAAAGAATTTTTTAAACCATGCCCATTTCTCAGATGTATCCTGTGTCAAGTGTTCCTCAACATCAAATTCGTCTAATAGCAATGTCTTATCAATTCTGTGTATCATAATGCTAACCTAAAAATAATTTGTATAGTTTAAATTTAAAGACAATACAATGAAAATAAAATATTTTAATTATTAGAATAATTATTAAATTATATTTAAACATCCAATGTAGATTTATCTATTCATACTTTAAAAATTATTGTTGTCTTTTTGTATCATACATTTATATATTGTGTGCTTGGAAAATACTTAATATTTACTCACAGATTTCTTATTGTATGGTATCTTGCACAGATTCTTAATATTTTCTGCATTTGAAACAATGTCCTCTTTGCCAATGCATTCGAGAAACATATTAGCCATTTGAAAACTAATCAACATAAAAAAGCATATGAATTTAATGTTTTGGTATTTGTGAAGATTAATATAAAATATCTTACCTAGAAAATCCATGAGAATCGCCAGCAGTGTAACGCACACCCAATGATTCCGCCACGTTACTTAAAAAAAATTGTGGTTTCAACTTTAGATCAGTATTTAGCTCATGACGAATAAAATTGGGTGTTTGAACATTTGAAACCATAACAACGGCCTTTGATCTAAATTGAACTTGTTTATCATTTAAATTACTGTTCTTGGATATTTGTTTGTCCTAAAAATAATATATGCAAATCACACATAAACGATTAATACCTATGTAAATGATAGACAAAAAATGACAACGGAGTCTATATTGATCGAATGACATAATAAGCATGGCCGTAAAGTACTATTAGTATGAAACACTGTGTTTCAAACACACAATAGAAATACGAACACGCCATTCGTTTAATAATGTAAAATCGTAATAAAATGTATTCAACTCACCATGTCGGTCAAAGTTTGGATCTCTAAACGGATAATCAGGCAAATAGATGATATATGGTGGCGGTTTGTCTCGACTAACGAGTAATTTTCAGTAATCTCCTCTTATACCGCTGTAATGATAATATGGCTAACACGATTAAGCGTAAAAAAAAAAAGTACAACAAATTACTATTAGGTAAATAAAACAACGACGGTGACGGATAGAAAACATTAGTCCAAATGGTTTAAAACTTCGTACTATTCGCTGATGACATTTGATTAGTTGTAGATGTAATAAGTATAATATAAACATTTAATACTACCTACACTATATCTTAAATCGTTGTTACGAATCACGAACCTAACCTATACAACATGACTACAAATCGTGCCACTTAATAAAAAAGGCATGACAGCAAAATCATTCTGCGCATGAGGTGTGCCCCAGAATTGGAATAAACGAGATAATCATGGAAAAAATATTGCCACTTCAATTTAAATGTACACTAAATGGATACATTTGTTGTATTAATGTGTTTATTTTTCTAATAAAATAAATAATGCGTTTTATTGATTATTTTGATATTTATCATACCAACAAATTAACATCAGCACAAGAAAATAATTGTGGGGTATCTGTACCTGCATTTACAAATAAATCCATTAAGCATTCTTACAAATATATATGTTATATTAATAAAAAAATATTATAAATAGTTATAACGTAAAATATGCTTGTCATACATGCGAAACATTAAGAAGAGAAAGAATGGAACAGAGATATGGATAATTATTTATTGATGTTCTAATTATAACTGTCGAATAAATGTATAATTCATATTTTGTTATTGCTGCATTTTCGTGATAGACTATGTGATCATGACTAAAATAATTGTTTGTTTATTTTTCATGCTCTAAATGGTCTTTTTTTTAGAAATATTGTTCTCTACTGATTTAGTTGCATTACATTGTTATATTTGTATTCTTGAATTAAGTAAAAAATTTAATATGCCTAATTGTATGGTTCCTGGGTGTTCAAACAATTCCTATCGGAGGACACACAAAAATATAAGTTTTTATCGATTACCTAGGTCTCCTAGTACTGAAAATAAATGGTTTGCTGCTAGTGGTATTGCCTATTGGTGATCACTGATCAGACAATGAAAGATAGTAATAGTATATTATGATATTTTCATTTTATATTTGATTAATAATAAGAAAAACCAATGAATTGTTGTTGGTTGATACCTACTCATAAATAATAAAAATAATGAATACATAGTATACTAGCAATTATACATACATACTAAAATTGTTTTTAAATATTGTGGATAAAAATGGTAAATATATTTATTTATT
Source organism: Aphis craccivora (assembly GCA_009835225.1). Lineage (NCBI taxonomy): Eukaryota > Metazoa > Arthropoda > Insecta > Hemiptera > Aphididae > Aphis > Aphis craccivora. The sequence goes on from VUJU01004872.1 coordinate 15,284, forward strand.
TATTATTTGTTTTACTAAATAGTTCAATTTGTAGTATTTATATATTATGTATGTATATTTTTTTTAATGTCAAAAAATAATAAGGATTTGTTCCATGCACTTTCAAGAAAGAACACATCTGGTTGAAAAGTGTTTAATTCAAAAATTTAATAATTATTCTCCACGAAAAAGAAGAAAGTTAAAGCACAATGCTATACCAACCTATCATTAAAAATAATTATCAAAAAAAATTTTAAAAACACATTTTTCAATAATTATATAAACTAAGTCTCATCACTTTTCTATATTAAAATTTACCATGTATTGAGGAAATGAAAGTGACATTGAAGAGGAAATACAACAGCTTTCAGAATTTAAATTACTGCCAAATAAATCTGGGGTGTATTTAACAGTATCTACAATTTTTTTTAATAATTTAAAAGATTTTTTATAAAAATACATAGAAACAATTAAATACATAAAATATTTTAAATATATTATTAAAACAATAAATACAAATTAAATAACATTTTATAATAATTTTAACAACTAAATCTCATCACTTCTATTTTAGAATTTACAATGTATTGAGGAAATGGAAATTTCCTTTGAAGAGGAAATATAACAGCCAGAATATAAATTACTGCCAAATAAACCATAGGTGTCCTTAACAGTATCTGTAAATTCTTTAAAATTATTATAATTTTTTTACAGAGATAATAAATATATTAGAAAATTAATATATAAATAAATCAACTTATTTTAGTACATTCTTTTATTTTATTTAGGGACAAGCAGATACTGAAATTGAGAAATAAGTAGTTCATAGGTAGTTGTTAAATGAATTTAACACTGCAGATGGTGCCTTAATAACTAATGATAACACCAATCTCTCAAAAAGTTTTAAAAAAATATAATTTAGTGTTGCTTTGCTCAAATAAATGCTCATTATGTTTAATTTATTAGTAATGTTATTCAGCAACTTCAATAAGAATTGATTAAAACAAGGACAGCTCCTTCAAAGTTCAAAAAGAAATTATATGTAGAACTATGAGAACACTAAGGACAAAGGACAAATTTAAGTTTTAAAATTTTAAAACAGTTAAAACAATTAAACCAAAAAATATAAATTATAT
>VUJU01004873.1:4816-16395 GCA_009835225.1 Aphis craccivora
TGTGTGTGTGTGTGTAAGAGAGTGAAAATGCTGATGGGTTCTAATCCTTCCACCAGGCTTTCTTCACCGCGTCTCACTCTTACACTGTGTATACATAGGTATATATATATATATATATATATGTATATGTATGAATATTTATACGCCATTCGTCGGGCTTAAGAGTGTCTTTAAACATTTCGTCGTCGTGTACTTAGCGCGTACTTTTGTGTCCCCGCCGCTGCGACGCATATAATATAATAATATATACCCAGCGCGCATTAATCCGCGAAAGCCCTAATTTCGGCTGGCAAACTCGAAGTCGCGGAATCCTTTAGCTCGCCTCGCGCCAGCCACTTGCCGTTAAAACGCTTCCGGGTGCGTTAAAACGAAGTAAAACAAAAACAAAGAAAGGTTGACAAAACGCACCACTTTATATATCCTATTATTACACCATAATACTATATATAATATATATCACATATATTATGTCTCATCGTAAAGGCCGACGAGCTTGCCATTTTATAAACTTATTGTGTTTTGCGTGCTTATTAATTAGGTACGCCACGCACCGTCGCGTCGTCCGAACACGGCTTATAACCATTTATTATGTATATATTATATACGCACTTATATCTGCAAAGGCCGCGGAGGAGTCGAATATGTAGAGCCGGGCATAGTCGTCGCCGAACTCGAAGAAACGAAAACCCGACACGACGTATCGTTTTTGACTTTTGATGTAGGTACCTACTTTAATAAATTAATGACAAGACATGCTTAAACGTTAGCTTCACATGTTCGTATCCTATTATATATTTTACAACGGCTCTCCACGAGTTTTCAGATTGATACATAATCGATGAACATTTTTTATTACCTCGTCACATTCGAAGGTCCGTGAAGCTTAAATTTTAAAATTCGGTTTTGCTATTGAAATGGGATTTTCCTGAAGGGAAATGTGCGGTTTTGTAAATTATTGCGATTGAGTTGCAAAATATTGGTACTTGTTTGAATTCGATAGCATTATGGAGGAGGGGGGTGGCCGATTTCACGGACGTCACATTCGAACTGTTTGCTTGGATTTGGTCGTATTGAACATACGTCGAGTACATAAAATGATAATCGTATTCACGAATAATTAAAACGAATAAAAAAGTGGTCACGACTCTCTTGAGTTATAAATGTTAATCCATACATTGTATTCTATAATATATATAGTACATGTGATTTTATACTCGCGACCACCATCGTAATTTATTCGTCGTATTCTACTCCATTCGGACTCACTGTATTATAATATTATAATACGACTACCGACCATCACATTACTATTATTGTTATGTGCACAGCGGCTATTACAAAATGTATGTATACGAGTGTGTACCTACTGAGCTTCTTAGGTAATTCTCTCGTTTACGATCATTGTCGTTTCAATAGAAAATTTCGAACGTGACCTGTCTTTATGAAGGGAAGGGCTTCTCTTTCGAAGCGTATACGTAAAAAAAATAAATAAATATACAAACCAAACATATTATAGTAACATGCCACATGGCGTAATGTTTTCATCACACCACTTTTATCGACCCCGAAATCACGCATCATATTACCTATAATATTATGTGTATTACTTACGTATAACGTTCACAATACCCGAGTATTTCATTGTTGACGAATAATATTACATTTAATTTTTGTACTGTATTATAATGCGACCAGCTATTCGTTTCCAAATCGCGAATATTTATGCAACTAAATAATTGTAAAATTGTCAATATCACAATGTACATTTCAGTTTGAGATAACACAATCTTGCGTTTCAATATTATTTCAACATAATATTATATTATACACTTTTAGACTTTGTATATGCAATTTATTCCGAATAAAAATAATTGGTTTATGCATCTAGATTCTAGATTATTTCATTTTAATATAATATTGAAGACAAGATATATTTTTCACATATTTGATGTATAATTTATGACGTAGTCATTTAATAATTTAAAGTTTAAACCATAAACTACTATATAACTAATAACTACCTATAATAATATGTATAATAATTATATTATTTTTGACTAACAAACGACTATCAACATTACTTGTTAAAATTGATGACGAATTAATTTAAGTATAAATAATTATTTTTAATCTAGCATTTTGTAAAAAAAAAAAAAAATCTTAATAAAAATCATCCTATTGAAGATAAAATTTTGGAATAAAAATGTCTTCTGAAAACGTTCAACATCAATTTTGTAAATTTCTTATAGTACTCTGATTAGGAAACTACATTATACACATATGTATAATATATTTTTATAAACAATTGTATTAAATTGAAACCAATAGGCATCGCAGAATATCTATAAAAATAAATATTAACCGTTTCCGCATTTATTGGATTTTTCAACTATAGTAAGTTAGGTACTCTAGTAATGTAACAAAATCGTATTATTACTTTATATAATGCACATATTATATTAAGGTTTATTAAAAAAAAAAAAAAAAAAAAAAACGTTTTCAAATTTACGGCTATAAAACAATTTAATGAAAAATATTCTTATTGGTAGGTATCCTAATTAAAATCAATCAAAGATAATATAGTTTTATTGATGTAATAATGTGAAATATAATATATTATTATTATGTAGTAATAATAGTATTTACAAATTTACAAATTATAGGTACCTACTATATTGTAATTTATATATAATATGATTATTTTTTGCTTTTTAATGATTAATTATGTTATTTCGGAAATAAGAGAAGTTCACATATTTTATAAGCCTTAGCTATCGAAGTATTATGATGGAAAAAACAAAAGAATATTTTAATATAAAATTCTAAGCATGTGAAACTGACACCGATGGCTATAGAAAAAAGTTTGTATACCAAGAAACGGTAAGTTGGTTGGTGGTAAAGAGAAGGGGTCGTACAAATGTCGCAATCTTGGTTTGTACATTCATCATCGGCAACCCTTTTTTGAATGGATTTTGATTGCATTGTCTAGCGTCGTTCTGGCGGGTAGCAGAAGTGATGAGAAAAGGCAATCAAAAGTAAAAAGTAAATAACAGACGATATATATTATATATAAATTTGTTACACGTGATCTAATAATAAATGCATATAATTATACATATAACTATATATACCATATTGCATATAACTATATTCTAATATTTTTATGTGAATAATACTGGTAATTTTATAGTAGAAAATACTTTTTGTTTCAAAAAGTATAAAAACTTTTGTGCAATATAAGATGTAATACAATTGCCCTTATTTTTTTCAACCCTTATGTCTGTTAGTAAGACCATTATCAACTTTTGATTGGCACCTGTTTTTTTCATTTCGTGAACGAGAGAGGAATAATTTTTTATTAATAAGCGTTTAAAAGTTTGGAGTGAAAGTAATAATATACCATAACATCTGCGGGGTACGTAGTTCTTTGCCACTCCACTCTTCTCATATAAAATTAAAATGCACATAAAAAGAATTAAAAAACCAAAACATTTTAAATAACCAACAATTTAAAAAAAAAATTATACTGCTAGGATTTTCATTAAAACCAATAAATTATCATTGTTTAAAAATCAAATTTAGAATTAAATAATCTGGTGCAGATTTTAGCAACGGTCATACAAGAGTGAAAAAAATAAAGACAATACAAAGTGATTGCAATGCGTAAGCGTTCATTTATCCTAAAAATAATCTCAAGAATTATAACTATTAATTATTAGATAGTAACTATAATTTTTGCTGTCAAAACAATCACTCTGTATAATTATGGTCAAAGTTAGGTTAGGCTAATGATTAAATATAATCTGCAGTCGATTTTACTCGAAATAATTTGGAGAATGAATGAAAATTATTTGGTGTGTAAGGAAATTAAGTATAAAAAAATAGGTACCAAATTAAGTATTTCTTAAATTTTCCAAAAAAAAAAAAAATGTTTTTAAAATGGATAGAAACAAAAGAAAACTGATTTAATAAATTTCAAATAATGTTTAGAGGTAGTTTAATTAAAAGATATGCACATTGTGATAATGGAAATAAATATTTAAGCTTCTATAATTATATTATCATACCTTGAAAAAATTATGAAATGTATATATTATTTACCAATATTCAAGACGAACATCATAAGACCGTTTTGATAATACTAAATGCTCAAATATGCGCATACTTTTAAGTATAATTTTTCTAAAGGGTCGTATTTTTTTTTTTTTTTAATATAATATATATATATAATAAGTGTTGCGTAGGACGAAAACGAAAATGAAAAAAAAAATGAACCAACCACCCGTATCCTCATCCTCCACCACTCTCGGACCGCTGAAAATATAAAACGCGTATAATCCATGTTATAAAAGTATTACGATGTTTGGGGCCGTTGCAGCGTGAAGAGACTACACGAGCGGTCCGTTGCGGGATCATATTTCGCACTCGTGTTACCGCGGCTTCGGGCCGGAACTTTGACGGCGGTGCGAAGACCCCGGCGTTGGCGTGGCACAGGAAGTGCGAATAATAGCAATAATAATGTTATTATTACATTATTGAATTAGACGGCGGTGACGCAACGTATATAGACCGGCCCGGGACTCACAATTCACGAGTACATGGACGTGTAGCGTGTATAGGTATAGCGCGTGTTGCGAGAGGAATCTAATTTTCCATCTCGGGGTCGCGCGGCCTGCGTCATTTGTACGAATTAAGGGGTGCGAGAGTCGGCTATCCGGGAACGTATATTATGTACACGTTGTGTGTTATGCGTATTTAATAATATTACAATAATTCTCGTTGCCACCGTAAATTATGGTGTACATGTATACCTAACCTATATAGGTACGTTTTACACGTGTCTATACTATGTGAAATATATATTTATATAGTCATACATGTATAAACCTATGCGTGTCATATGCACGAACGAAAAGCGCTCATAATATATTATTATCGTTGTACTGTTCATCACACGCCATATTAGTCCTTATTATAATCGTAATAATTTTCAACGCCACCGTACATCATACGATATTATTATACGGTTATATAAGCAAGTTTTGAATATGCGTCTATATTATGTAATATTTTTAATAGCCAGAAATATACACGACTAGAGTACTTCGTATATATTGTCGTTGCACGTAATATTTTCGGCCCTTGTAGTAATAATATAATAATAATTATGGTAATTATCGACGCAAACACGACCCTGGCCAAAAGTAAAAATCCCATCGACTTCATTCGAGTATTTCGCGAATTATGCCCAGAGTTAGTTAATAGTTTGCTGACATTTTTCGAGTCTGCTTTTCGAAATTGTAAATTTAACGGTTATTCAGAAATACCAAAATCAAACCGATTTCTAAACATTCTCTGTAATAATCAAAACTACAGCTCGTTCGCAGAATTTACGATATATTACTATTATTATAGTTATAATAAGACTTTAAAAGCTCATTCTGTCAGAATGACAGTGTGGGAAACTGGCAAACGAATTCTTACAATATTTTGAACTTTCTAGATAAATAATAAACTAAGGACTTTCTAAAATATTCGATATCTACAACGATTTGCACTTATTGCAAATAAAAATATATACAACCTCTCACAAATGTTTGTTGTGTGCACAAAGTCTTTGAAATACAAACTTCACACATGTCATGCTACTATATTTAACTAATAGAATATTATATATGACACGTACAATAACTAACCCTTTGAAATTCAACTTATAGATAAATTCATACATGGATTGTTTAAAATAGGCATATAGAATTGACATAAAAAGTTATATTACGACTTACGAGAAGAGTTATTAAATATTAAGTTAAGACATATGTCACTTCTATTCATAACAGGTTTAGTGATGTTTGAGTGTTCCTTTTGTAGTAAATTATATTATATCGAAATGTACCAATGCAGATGAAAATTCTTTTTATATCTCTCTGTCAATATATATATATATGTATATTTATATATATATTTTATTAAAATAATGATGTAAAAAGCATTTTACTTAATTTAATAATATTTTATAGTACAATACGATAAGAGTGTATAATTTAATCAAATAGTATGACGTATAGTATTTAATTCAAAATATCATATTGAAATAGATTTACATTTTCTAAAAAATGAGTTAAAAGCCATTAAAAAATACAGATTAAAATGTAATAAAGGAAAATTATAAAACTTAAAAAAAATCCTTTAGTTTGTTTTTAACATAATGTTAATGTTATCCAATTTTATAAAATATAGAAAAAATTTACTCAAAATATTCAAATAAAACTGAGAACTTCCTTAAAAAAAAAAAAATAGACTATCATAATATTTTTTTATTCGTATTTTCAAAGTCTGATATTGTCTGTTTTGAATATTATTATACCCGTTTCCAATTGCAGACACTTATAGACAAGCTGTCAGTCTGCGATACTCATCGTGTGTTATACTTATAATGTAATAATATGTATCATTACCGCTTTCTCTGTTGGTACTAATATTTTTTTCCAAAATGAGAAATTCAGACGAGTTTCGGAACGAGATTGATGAATACGTTTAGTGTAAAGCCACCCACTAACCACACCGACTTATCGGAAAATATTACGTTGCTGCGTACGTTTATCATATCATCGTCGGCTCGGACCGAAATCGGTTTTCCGAAATAAATGACCTGTGCGCGTGTGCGTGTACACATAACAATACAATACATATATGTACACACCGCGTGATGTGTAATACGACTGCGGACCGGAATTCCGGACAGAGGGTTGAGAGAGTATTATGCACACGTACGAACGCGGCGTTTGACAAATGCGGTACGCGCGCATTCCTAAATCGCGGACCCGAAATAAGTCTCGAGCGCGTATTAAACGCCACCGCTGCGGTGAAATATCGTCTTCGTCGTATAAAAATGAAATCAATATTATTAACTGCAGCAGCTGTAGGGCGGATTTCAAAGAAACATAATATAGGCAAACGTGATGAACGTCAGAGTAGAAAAATATTTGGGGTACAGATATAACACTTCTTGTTAATAAGTAATATTCGGCTTTATGTTAATAATTTTTTTTTTAAGAATTCGAGCCCCAACCTTTTTTGTTCTCTAATAATGATCACGGTTCAGGAATTCCATCTGACGATTTGTCATTTTCACGACGTTTCTGAATCTCTTTTTTCTCACCTGTCTGTTGTCACTTCCATCGTCTTCCTCTAAAAGTATTTTATCCATTGATTTTAGTTCGACTGCTGTTTTTATTTACGATCGTGGTTTTAATTTTCACAGTGACCAATCCACTGCAGTCTTTGTCGTTTTATCTGCTATACCAATCACTAAGCCACTTGTACCATTTCTTTATGCATTATTTTAGATGGCTAATAGATTTCTTTTTTCTAGTCATAGGGTGTCGGCGGTTACTTATACTCATATCCATAGGCTACTAAATATTCGTAATTCTTTGAAATTGTGATTATTTATTTTAATCCACAACGATAGGACCAGAACCGAAATCAATTTTATGTGTTTTTACGCAGCGAACTATGTTCGGTGAACATAATACAACTAAGTATAAAAGCGATTACTTTGCGAACGAATGGGTGCCATAAAAATACCCCTGCATCCATGTTAAAGACTCGCAGTGTTTCTTCCAAACAGTTTCCTTCCTGTGGATATAAATATTTTTTAAATATTATTATACTGAACCCGGTTGTTGGTATACGCGTGGTTAATCGTAATATAATTTATAACGTAAACGGTGAAAGAACAAATTACTTTTTTTCACGCGCGACCCTCGAACTATTACGTAAAGCGTTCACGCGACAACAATATAATATTATGTATATATTATTATTATGATATAATAGTGACATAGTGTTGTGTGCCGTTAAAGTCGAAACGAACGAAGGCGAGAATATGAAAAAAATAACATTATTCAACCTTTGCAGACGTTTAAATTTGCGTCCCGATCGAAGTAGTCGGCTCCCGCAAACTTTCAACGCGTAACAGCTTGCAAACCCCGTTCGTTAAAAATATTATTTCGTAAGCAAACGAGAGTCAGTAGAATCCACCATGGTAAAAACAAGTATTTTGATGGTTTTTAGAGGAAAAAACGTCGGAGAGCCGTCCGATGAATACTATAAGTTATATATTATAGGTTATAATATTATCATTTAAGTTTTTTTTTTAAAAAAAAATTATCTTTTTCCCAGAATGCTGAAATAATATGCAATGTTTATATAAACAATAACAATAAATAAATTATTTTTCAGTGGATGTCAGCAAACTGATTGTTTTACCTTTATGAAACTCACAAACAACTCATCAACGCAAAATTATTATATGAGTAATCTTAGGTGCTTACAGCAACCGAAAAAAGTTTTTAAAAAAAAATATTATTTTTAAGTTTCAACATAATATTATCATTTTATTTTAAATAGTTAAATATTCATATGTTTTTTAAAAAAAAATTAAGTTGAATTGAGTACACAACATTTTTTACTAAAGAAGTGTTAAGTCAACCATTGAGGAACTAGATTATGAAAAATGGTCGTCATAAATACAGCAAAAAATTATAATAATTTGACATTGATTTATTAAAAATTAATCAAAATTATATAAACATCATTTTAATTATTATTTTAAGCATAAAATATTAATAATATAGTTCTTTACGCAATTGTTATTAAAATTACATAGTTATTACTTATTACCAATAAGTTATTAACTACCTGTATTATAATTGTTATTTTGTCTCTTGCACAAAAGCAATAAACTACATTTTCGTTGTTCATTATGTGTTATTGCGAATCTCTCATTATGATAAAAATGATGAGAATAAAGTGATATTGATAAAATAATAATAACGGGATATTACAAATTATTTTTAGTTTAAATGCACATATAATTTTCAATATTTGAAAAGACCATAATATGGAGTTCATCGTAAATTATTCTTTTTATATAAAACTACAAATTATAAACCTCGAAGGACATGGTTTAATTTAAAAAGTATTTATATTTATTTTTTGGGATTTGAACTTTCTTATATACCTATAATGTTATGCAAAAATAAATACCATTTTAAATAATAATAATGTATTGAGATTAACTGCCATGTATGGATTCACCTTTGCGATCGGTGTAACATTGACATTAATCCATCGCATAACATTAATAATATGATAGTGTATAATGATTATTACGAATATATATATATATATATATAGCTTTTATTATACAAATTCAATGTATATATTATTTAGACTTGGTGTTGGTTGGTTTAAGGTACGTACGTTAAATTTTGAATTTTTATCTTAATTATTTCTGTACTAGTGTTTCTATAATATATTTTATTTAAAATTATACTTACAATTATAATTAATACTTAATAATACATTAGAATTTATAAATTCATCATTAAAATTTATTATAAATCACAAATTATAAATTCGTATATAAATATAAAATTTAAGTTTTATGAAGCCAAACTCTTCATTTACGAATATTTCTTTAACTAATTTCAAATTACAAGTAACTACAAGAAAGGGTTAAACATCTTAAATAATTTTGAAAACTTTTAAATCCCAGAGTACTACCCTAACTATCCACACTTCTAAAGTATTTTTATCAAAGTTTTCCGCAGCTTGTCTTCTTCATTTTATCAAAAGTTGGGTGTTATAAACTTTATAAATATATAATACACCTTATTAAATCACGTTAAAAACAGAATTAACTTAATTTTAGTTTATGTCATTGCTAAACATTAGTATATAATTAGTCGAAAGATCTTTTGGTCATTACTTTAACTACTAAAACTCTGATACTAATTATTTGTAATTAATATTCAATAATAAATATGAATCACTTCTATATTCTGTATTGATTTGTGACTAATAATATATTTAATTAAAACGATTAAACTTAAATTAATTTCATTTGTGGCTCTGTAAAAATGTTATCCTAAAATTATAGTCAACAAATATAAATTTGAATGTTCAATATAATCTATAGGTATCATTAAAGACACAAAAATATTATTAAAACTTTTGTACTGACATTTAAAATTTTAAAACGTTATTATATAATAATCTATATTCAATTATACCACGTCTAATTTAGCTAATTATTTCGTTTGAATTTCTATAAGAAAACAAAAAACTAGTACAATAAAAACGGTTGACTGTAATATGTATTAATGTACTTATATTTGAGTATTTTAGATAAAAACGACAAACCTAATTGTAACATAATCCATTGTACAATTTATTATTGTTTGCTTTGAAGATATTATAAGAATCCACAACTCGTCTTTTTCATAGATTTATTGAGAATAATTACTGTACGATATCACATAACAAGACAAGAAATATATGAATAAAACTTGAAACGGATGGTTAGGTTAGGGAATTGTAATATTAACTGCATTGTAATATACTATAACAAACAGATAAAATCTAAAACAACAACAAAACATACATAATATACTTCAAAAGAACGCAGTTTAACTTGCAGTTTACTGCACATTTACAATCCAAAGACACGATGAACCTAATAATATTCTGAGTATAACAATATTACATTATAACCGATCGAACTACATATTATTTTAATCAAACTGAAAACCGTACGGCTTACACTCGTATTTATGTGACGTGTACAACGTAAAGTCGTAAAACGTTGCTTTTGAAGGCTGTACACGGAGATGACGGAACGGAGCACAGGGAGTCCGCAAAAGGGAAAAATCGGTTTAAAATGCTGCAAAGGGCTTGTTCTCTGATCAACGGTGCCGCCGAGCCGGGGCCAACTTAAGACTCGTTAATGAAGACAAACAGACGTGTAAATAGCGATACGGCGGTGCGCTTTGTATGTATAGCAAACGCTAAGCTCCAATAAACTTTTGTGAGCTATAAAACTAGACGGGACCCGCGCGCGGGGAAGTTACGGCGCTGAAACTGCGTTTGCGATGCACGTTAACGCGCGGTGTACATCGGTTATTAAACACCCCCGAAGACATTTCATAGCCAAAGGGTGGGTGGTGTATAGGGACCTACGACGGCCATAATATTATACCGGCTAAACCAAAGATGTGTGTTGTATGCAGAATGTCGGTAAACCCAAAATAAGCGTCATAACGAATTTCCCTTTTTATATATATATAGTATTCTGCCGTCATAAGACACTAAGCAGTACCTATACCTAACCATTTTTGTGAAAATCGAGTTTTTGGTGTCTATCGATAGATATTTTAATTCTCTATCGATTCCCGTAATAAAATATTACATTTTTCTCATTAGAAATTCATAGAAATTGAAAAGAAAATAACAGAAAAGACAGTATGTACACGAATTTATTAAAATAAGGAGCAAAAAAGCAGTATGTCCATATACTAGAACAAAAAGCAGTAACTGCCAGTAAATGATCTGGAGTTACTGCTTTTCCCCCTATAGTTATTGTTGTATTCAAATAGCAGTATGTCCAATAAAGTTAGAATTTTTGGTTTAATATTTACATTAATCCGAAAATAGAATAATAATTTAAACTACAATGTTACAGACCTATAGATAACTTGATATGGAATAATATATTATTAATTAAAAAAAAA
>VUJU01004874.1:0-16394 GCA_009835225.1 Aphis craccivora
AAATATCTATAGCTATATTTGATGTGATATTTTCCAATGATTAAGACATAGACATATAAACGATTAAGTACTAATTAGATTAGATTACACAAGCTTTTCAATTACTATAGTGGCAATACCTATTGTGCCCAAAGGTGTCTTTATAAATGCGCCAAACGTGTAACAATTTTCAGGTAAATTATTTATACTGCGCCCAAACGGGTCATCCCCCATTTTTGTTTATATATAGATAGTTTTTTTTTATTATTATTAAAAGAAAATATATACACTATTATATAATATATATATAGTTAGGCATGATTGTTTCTATGTTAAAAAACAAAGGACAGACCATATAGAGTAAAGAATATATACTTAATAAAAATTTTCATCGTAAATCTCAAAATGTCTGTTCGATTTTATGTTCTTGCCTCTTTTTACCCTTTAAAATGCGAATTTTGAAAAATTCTTTTTTAGTGCACCTATACTTAGTAATCAGTACATTTACTGAAAATTTCAAATAAACAGGTTCAGTATTGATTCCACCCTACATTTATATATAAAGAGATACATTATACGATAAATATATATAACTTATATATTGTTATGTACCGACTACTATTGTAAGCCTTATACTATTATATACAGACATACAGTATCACCCACGTAGATTATACTATATGCGTAGGTGACTATTGCCGATAAGGGACAAGACGGTGCTCTCAGCTGTTCACCATGTCTTGTCGGCGAGTCAGTCTTACAACCAACTCCAACAACTTAAGTAGTTAGTGTAGTAATTAAATAGATTGTAAAGTATAACTTATAAAAGCAAAGTTATAACAATTTAATATTTAATAAAGTGCGAATTAATATCAAACAGTTATAACTATTATTATACAGTTATATCACTTATATCTTATATACCGGTATTGGTCAAAACTGGCGACCAGAATCTTATCAGTTCCCCCCAAGATTGTAGTTGTAGTTGCCGTTATTTTGCCCCTTAAAAATAAATATGATACAATTATTATGGTATTATAGTATATTATATTACATACCTATTACCTACTACTACATTCAATGTAGTTCATTGAGCATTCAGAATTTGTTGGTTGGATTTAGTTATAAAGTTACAGAATTTTTTTTTTTAATTAAAATACTTTATTTACAATAAAATAGCGTTATTTTTGTTAAATGTTTTGCTATATAAATCAAAAATATTATTCAACTTAAAACTTTCATGTACATTATATTATTAACATATTTGATTTATTTTAACTTTTAAGATATTATTTATTTATGCTATATGGACCTATTTTTACTGTTATACGGTATTTACAGAATACAAAAAGATATTATTAAATTTTAAGTTATAAAAGTTCATAAAATAATTTGGTGTACAATTGATTATAGGTAGGTATCTACTATTATAAATCATATACTATTATGTTTGGTATAATTAATATATTATATATTATTATTAGGTACTTAACTAATGACTTAATAGCTATATCCAAAAAATATATCACAAAATATGCTTATTGAACCCTATTTTTTAAATTATATCGCGTATTCACGTTTAAAAATGCTAATATAACAATTATAATCATTTTAATTTTGACCAACATAGAAGTATAATACCACTGTTATTTGTTTTACATTTCTAATTAAATCTAATTTTCCTCAACCAACCTCAATATTGAAAATTTAAGCATTAAATTATTACTCTAGTCTTCAAAAGGCAATGGCCAATGAGTGTGTGAATGTGATGAGTGATAACAAACAAAAATACATAATATATAAATATAAAAACATACATTCAACAATATAGTAAATACATATACGATATACCTATTGTAATCATTTCTCCACTCTACAATTTCTATATTGGTGTTATCAAAAAAATTAATTCATCCGGGAAGTTGCATTATATAAATTGTGATAAATTGGGTAGGTACCTATTAAATAATTAATTACAAAATATGTCGCATAATAAATAACCTGTTACCCGAGACTGGCCGAGATCTTAAATAATAATGTATATGTTTTCCTAATAATACCATAATGTGTATTATTAATAATTATTATATGGTTTATAATATATAGTGGCGTACCCATGAATTTTCAATGTGGAGATATGTGTAATATGTGACAAAAATAAGTATAATAACACGGAATATTATATAGGTACCTATTTCATATGGTCTGTGGTAATCATGATTTAAGATAGACTATCTTAAATCATGGTGGTAATGTAATAATACATTTAAATAAATTGTGGCGATCCAAAGACAAAAATAGCTCATAATTGTGTATGTACGCGTATATATTATAGTATAGAGTTATCAAAAGTAATGACTTAATAACAGGACTAATAATCTAACCAGTTATTTTCTGAAAGTCGGCAAACAAGTCAGTTGGGAGATATAACCCCTAACCTCCCCCCATATGGGCACTCCACTGTTTAAAACATAACATTATAATTATTAAGGATTAAGTAAAGACTAAGTTATATCTTAGTTAGCAGTTAAGTAATTAGTTATGTCCTCTTATACGTAATCTTGTGTTAGATATGTGTAATGTATAACATAACTTAGTAATTTGTGTGATTGGTCAATATTTATCATTGTTCATTAATATTGTATATTTCAATATTTGTACTACGATTTAAATGTATTTATCTATTTATTATAATAATTGAAAGCACTCAATTTTG
Source organism: Aphis craccivora (assembly GCA_009835225.1). Taxonomy (NCBI): domain Eukaryota; kingdom Metazoa; phylum Arthropoda; class Insecta; order Hemiptera; family Aphididae; genus Aphis; species Aphis craccivora. The sequence goes on from VUJU01004874.1 coordinate 2,696, forward strand.
AATTTTGATACCCACCAACTTGGCTAAAATTACAAATTTGGGTTAGGTATTTGGAGGGGGCAATCATGCATGACGCATGTGCACGTGAATGCATTCATTATATTATTATTTTTTAAATTCGCTGATCATTATTCTTGTTCTAAAAATCTAAAATTTAATAGTGGCCATAAATCCAAAAATGGCAAATTGAAAAACGACGAGATTATGAGCCAAAATCGACGAAAAACAAAACACACAATTTCAATTTTCATTTAGGTATTTTATTTTCAAGTTTTCAATGTACATGTTTGTTTTATACTTTATCATTTTATTCAATGGTAACCTAATCTGTAGAAATTTTATAAGCGATGTTGATTTAATTATAGATTGTAATTATGGTTGGTAACGTTTCTTGTTTTTCATGTTGTTGACAAATTTGTTTATCGGTAGGTACCTATTTAATTTAGTACTTTGGTAGTTACTAGTTACTACAGCTGTATCGGTATCGTGTCGTGTTCTTACATGCACTGCCTTCTGCCATTAAATAATAGTTATATACTTTTAAGTTATATTAAATTATTAATAACGTGTGCACAAGTGCACAACCCGTCTTGGCGACTTGGCGTCGTCTGCTCTTCTATTAATACTTAAGTCTGAAATGCAATTATAAAAATATACCTAATATAATTTGATTGATAATAATATTAATATTTGTGAAAAAAAGAATTTCTCTCATAAGATTCTTTCTTATCCTTCAGCCCTTCATTCCTTTTATATTATTAAATACCTACACTCCTAAATCCTGATGGACGTTAACGGAAAATCTTCTCAAGAAATGGAAAATATTAGAGTCATGCAACAGATGGAATTGATCAGTAACCATGCCGAGCGTTCAAATGAGATCCGCATGAAAATTCAATCCGATATTGATTCGTTTAATGTTTTGTACTCGGAATATTCTAAATGCACCCGTAAGTCTCAAAAATTATGTAAAGTAATAAATTGTAATTAATGTGAAGGTCTCTAGTCTATTTTTAATATTAAATATTTGTATGCTTTAGAACGTTTGCAAAACGCAAAAAGTCAAAGAACAAACAGTATTTCAGATTTACCAGAAATCTCGCCAGAAATTGAATGTAAATTAATTCAAGAAAAAGAACTGCACAAAGAACAATTAAAAGCTAAATCTTTAAGTCTAAATAACTCTATTTGTGTTTACATTAACAAACTTAATGAATTAACAAACTTGATCAGTCCAGTACAAAATTATATTATTGATAATTCGTTAATTCAGTGGAAACGTCAACAACAGTTGGCTGGTAATGGATATAAATACATGAAAGATATAGATGTCATACAAACTTGGTAGATACTACTTATTTTGTTAAATTTAATTAATTAAGTTGATAATATTTTTGTTAGGTGTGAGAAACTGTGTGATTTAATATGGATAACTCGTTCTCAAATTAAAGAAGCTGATCGATTTAGAGTCAATTTGAGTCGTTATTTTGAATTACCAAAGTCATGTGAAATTATTAATACACTTCTCAATATGACTACACAGTATCTTTCATCATTAGTGACAAGGTATAAAAATGCTTTTTTGTAGTTATATTTTTTTTAAAACTTGTATTTATTATTTAGTACTTTTGTTATTGTAACACAACCACCTCAAGTATTGAAAACGAATACAAGATTTTTAGCAGAAGTACGCCTATTGATTGGTGGGAAACTGAATATTCACAAGACATCGCCCTTGGTATGAAACAATTTATTATAATACATTATAATATATCTAGTGATTAATGAGGGGGGATGTGGCTTATGATAATCATGAATCAAGTGGTTCTCATTCTGCATTCAGTAATAGTCATTATTACTTAATTTAGTATTTTTTGATCTACAATTTTTATTTATTTATCATGATAGCGTCAAAATTATTTTTGAAACAAAAAAATGTTTAAAATACAAATTACTTTTAGGGAGGTATATATAAATTATAATATACCTAGTAAGAAATTAAATGAAATAAAAAAATTAATGATGAGATATTAATAAAATTTAACTAGCTGTGTTACTTGACTTAGCCTAGTAAGAAATGATCAAATGTTAAATATGGCACTTGGTATGTCTGTTTAAGTAAAATATTAATAGGTATATAGGCGTAGGGTGGTGAAATTTGTTGGGGGGCTTTAGTCCTTCCCGGGGCGGACATTAACGAGTTTTTGGGAGATTATGATTCAGACTGGGGAGGCTAAGCCCCCCCCCCAAGCCCCTTGCAAACATGTCTATAAATAGGTATTATAGTTCATTTTGGTGTTCGACAACCGTTATAATTTTAAAAATACAGTGGTATGATAACTATATTATACTAAAAAAACATCATAATTCTACTTATAATTTATCTTATTCTGTGATATTATATTAATTATATTGATTTTTTTGGGATAACTATGTTTAACAATTGTAACCTTTTGCTGAGTGCTCAAATGAACTATTTGATGAATTATTCCTCAGTTTATAGGTAGACAAATTTGTATTTATGTACCTTCACTTAGTGGATAAACTAAATAAAGGTAGGAAATTTTCCTGTAGTCGATTAGGTATAGAATTTTATATTTATGTTTAAGTTATCAACCCTGTATAAATCAGTTAAAGTTTCTGTTTTAATTAACTCAGATTTTTTACATTGTTAAGCGAGTGGTTAACAGTAAACAATTATAAAATGTCTGTAAAAACCAAACAAAACATAGGTTTTATTTAATTGCTCAATTTTCTGGGAATAGAAATTGTTAAAATTATTGCTGAAACCATGCTCAAAATCTATTTTTTGGTATGTGCTATATAAATTAAAATACTTCATGTCCATTAAATAAGTGATTATTATCTTTTTTTTACCTTGTAAAAAATACACATTTCAGTTAATAAATGTTGAAGGCTAAGGGTCAATGAGTATGAGTTATAATCTAAGTCCACTAATTATTATCCTTAATATTCCAGACATTTATTTTAAAACTTTATTATTTAAACACTATTAATACTTTTTGAATAACATATCACATAGCTTTCTCATTATGTTGTATCTAGGTATGCATATATTTTTTTTTGTAATATATGGTATTAAAAGAGCACACAAAAAAATAAAAAAAATATTTTTATGTTAAAATATTGTAGCTAAATTTAATGAAAATTACATCATCGGGCTCAGCTCATCGTAATAGCCTATCTTATATCCGTACAAGTTCCTCGCTTCACACAACAATTTACCTACTTAAATTTGTTATTTTTATTGTACTTTTAAACATTAAATATGTTTAAGACATAAAAGTATTTGAATTTCAATATAATGTTTAGTTTTTTAAATATTGAAAATCCTAATTAACTTATTTTTGTTAAACAGGGCGTCATTGCAAATTACTCCAATTCATAATGCACCGTATAATATCTTAAAATTTAAGTATTTTAAAACTAGACATTATATTGAACTTCTGATACTTTTATTATCTTAAACACTTAAAATTATAAAATTTTAATAACAATATTTTTTATACTCCAGCTCATGAGAGATCAGTACCGCTATTCAACCAAAACTTGTCCGATTTTGTGCATCTCCCATTCAATCATTTACCAACAGTGGCACATAGTATGGGTAATAGTGTCCCACATCGTCTTCTGCATGAGTGTGACGGTACTGATCTCTCGTGGGCTGGAATATAGGTTTGACGTTTGTGTGACGTCAGGAACTTTTACACGTATAAGAAAAGCAAGTATGATGAGCCGGGCTCAATCATATCATACATCTTTTTTAAACTCCTCAAAATGTATTAAATAATTTGAGGAGAAATATTCAATTTAAACCATATTATGTCTTAGAATTTAATGCTCTTACAGATAAAAAGTACTTATATTTTGTGTTTTATGAGCAGCAGCCGATTAAGAATTTTTCTATCTTGCTGGTGGCCCAATTTTTAATTTACTTTAACTAGGTAGAACTCTTTATTGAAATTAAAATTGTAGATTAAAAAATTAAAAGTTATTTTAAACTACTTCACTCAAATTCTTACTGGTTTTTATCCATAGAACACTGATTTTAATAAATTTTCAACTGTAGTTTTTTTATTCCTTTAGATTCTTATAATTTATAAATATAATTTTTTTTTTTTAAATTCCAACAAAAAGTGCTGTATTTGAGTATATTAATTATATAATTATATTAGGTTCTACATAATGTTTATATTACTTTTATGACATAAACTGTTATAGGTTAAAGTATCTATAGTGAACGAATCTCAAGTTAATCAAATAATCAGAAGAAATAAACCATATGGCGAATCTTGTGGCGAGTTATTTAATTGCATTGGAAAAATGGAGTATCACCCAGTGCGTAGACATTTTTCTACTAATTTCCGGTAAATTTAAACTTAGTATTATTTTTTAAGAGTCCAATAAAGTAATAATTTTGTATAAAATATATTAGAAGCATGCAACTAAAAAAAATTAAACGCACAGAGAAAAAAGGAACAGATTCTGTGATGGATGAAAAATTTTCAATTTTATTTTCTTCAACATTTTTTATTGGTAATGAACTTCAATTTGAGGTAAGATTTAATTCAATGTTTAAGGTTTGATGTTATTTTTTTAATCTAATAATTTAACACATTGGAGACAATTTTTTAGACATTGTTGCATTCAGGATGAATGCTGTGTCTAACACAGTTAGTATTTTTGAGTATTGGAAACGACGCTATTTTTATACAGTGTAACATTTAGACGATTATCGTGTTTAAAACGGGTAATATTTTTGCATCTAAAAGTCAAGCTCAATGTTTCGAAATCGTTAAAGTATATTAAATTTTTAAATTTATTAAATTTTAATATAAATAATATTAAAATTAATATTCCAATACCAAGAATTGTTTCAATATTTTTTTTTCAATTATTACCATTGTAATGTATATTCCAACAATTTTAGTAAATATAATAATTATGTTATAACATAAACAACAAGATAAAATCAGTATCTAGGTTGACTTATAGCATTGAACATTGAGATTGTTGTATATTACGAATATTGTATTTTATTTTTAGACCTATTTTTAAATAAATGCTGTGAGAATAGATGAAAAAAAATAACAAGTTGATCCAATTATTCAATAGTGAGTAAACAACTAAAGAAATTATTAGAAAATGGGCTGCCCGTCCACACCACAAATAATTGGTGGGAAATGACTGTCTGTTTACATTAAATATTATTTTCCTCATTAAACTTGACATTTGTCTTTACCGTATTACCATTATATTAATAGTAGTGTCCCACATATCTTAAAATCGTAGTTGTGTCTAACACAGTATTCATCTCCAATGTGTTAAGAATGTCAGTTATACTATAAATACAACAATTTAAAACAAAATGAGTTATGAAATAAATATGATTATATAGTTTTCAAAAGAAAATTTAGAAGTCTTAAAATATATTTTGAAAAGACCACTTAATTTAAATTAACAAAAATTTTATACAAAATCTCAATTTTTGGTAAGAGTTAACATTTAATTTAGAAATATTGACATGATACTACATAATAATATTTAAAACAAATTGTATGCCATAAATTTGTATGCACATTTAGTAGTAGTAAATATATTTATAATATTTATGATTCAAAACTGTTAATCTCAAATTTAGGTAATTAAAATATTTTTTTTCAATTTTTTATTTTCAATGTAAAAATGTGTATTAAAAATAATTATAAATACTAAAGTTACATCTTTAATGTGTGTAACAATAATTAACAGGGTATAATTCTAATATGTCAACAACCTACATAAATTGTGAATATAAACTTAGTTATTTTATTTTATTGTTTTTTTTTTTTTTTAAACTAGTCCATTTGCTGAATTTTTTTTTTTGTTTATCTATCTATCTTAAAAGAACTTTATAGCTCAGCTTCAGTAAATCACCTCTTGGAGTAGTAAACATGTTTCAAATCATTTTTGTACATTTTATATTTTAAATATATTTATAATGTTCTACTAGTTTTACCATGGTATGTCAATATTGACTTATAAGTTAATAACAAAATATATTATTTTATAATCTGTCCTACTATGCAAAAGTAGTACTGCAACTCAAAAAAATAAATGAATAAATAATTAAATGCAGCATTTGATAGTTATACCAATTTTACACATGTTTGTTGATAATATAATTAATTTAAACTACAGTCTATAAACTTAATTATTGTTTTAGATTCTGAACGAAATGATGAATGTATTGATTTTACAATGATGTGTGTTTTTTTTTTTTTGTGTCTGTGTACAGTATAACTAGTCGAAATAATGCTCCAATTTCAAACTTTGGGGGTGGTTTCCGATGTAAAAGTGAATATCCTTGGTACATTATATAGGTCAACAGTTAACATTTTCCAACAGTTTTCAAAAAAATCGAGAAAAACAAAAAAAAAATGACAGAAAAACAGGAGAAATTTTACACAATACCTGTTTTCGACCAAAATCGATTTTTTTATATTGTTGTAATTCAAAAACTAATCACTGTAAATACTTGAAATTTTCACCAAATGTTTATATCAGTGTTATCTATATACAGTTAAATTTTCAAAAAATTGTGAAATTTTTTGAGTTATTTATAGACCATAGAAATTTTAAATGTTTATGAAAATTTTTTTTTGAAGTGTCGATAAAAAAATTTTGGATGGCCAAAAAAACTTGAAAATTTGATACAAGGTTCCTTATGAGTTGTTCTTATTGTAGCTAAAAAAATTAAAAATCGTTAGTCACAATTTTTTTTATAAGCGTTTATGGTTCAAATTTTTACGAAATCTGTTGAAAATGCGAAAAATTGCAAGTAATTTTGAAGTTGAAAAATCATAAAATTTATTGTGTTAATAACTAAGATTTAAAAATACAACACTTAGTTTTCCATAAGTTTTCCTTCAAGTATCTATAGAGAAAACTTGAAGCATCATTATAGGTAAAATTTTAAGTGCGTTTGAATTTTAAAATTTTAGGAAATAGCTTAATTATAACGATTTTAAATATTTGTTATTATTCAAAAAGTATAAGTCGTAGATACTTGATAATTTTACCAGTTATTTAGATTGGCGTTTTCTTTACGTGATTTAATTTTCAAAATATTTTGACTTTTTTTGATTTATTTATAGACAACTGAAATTTTCAATTTTTCTGAAAAATTTTTTTTGAAGTGTCGATTAAATTTTTTTTGGCCCTATCAAAATACTTGAAAATTTAATGCAAAGTTCCTCATAAGTTATTCTTATAGTTATTAATAAATTATAAGAATACATTGGCACAATTTTTTTTTTATTAGCATTTGAAGTTCAAATATTGACAACAATTTGTCAAATTCCTGAATATTTGCAAATTATTTTGTAGGTATAATTCATTAAATTGTTTGTATAAGTAGCTATGAGTTGAAAATGTAATACAAGGTTTTTCATAAGTTTAGCTTACAATAATTGTAAAAGAACTTAAATTTTGGTGTATTCAAGCCATTAAAATATAAACCACCTTTTTCACCAACCACTGGAAATTATATCTTAGGCTGACAAATCATCTTCGTTCAGAATCGTTTTTCGTATACAATGATAATTATCACACGGCACCTAATGTATAGCAGAGCGGTACCCACTTGTCCGTTTTTTTTTTAAATACCGTCAGTAAATAAAACATGCATGTTTTATGTTTCTCAAAACTAATTTATTGGTTGTTATGGCACTTTTGTTTAGCAAAGCAAAATGAATATTAATGTATAATAAATTCATCTTACTTTATTTATAATAGAAAAATAAATTATAAAATATCCTTTTGAAATAGAAGCTGACATATCATTCCTACTCAGAATTATTGTTTTTAATGATGATTTATCAGAGTTCATATTTAATATACTCCTTACAGTTATCTATTTAAAGACTAAGTACACTTAAATCTCATTATGTAATAGACTATAGAGTGACTTCTGTGGTTTTTAATTTTAGATTTTATACAGTTTATATGATGTATATTAACAATTTATTTTTAACTATCATAGGTATGGAATTTGTCATTACCAGTAGTAGTCATTGTGCATGGGAATCAAGATCCTCATGCTTGGGCTACTGTAATATGGGATAATGCTTTTGCTAAACTTGGTCGAGTTCCATTTAATGTTCCTGACAAAGTACCATGGAAAAATGTGGCAGAAACTATAAACATGAAATTTTCTGCAGCTACAGGTCGTGGTCTTTCAGAAGATAGCTTAATATTTTTGGCTGAAAAGGCTTTTAGGTATGTTGGATTACTAATTGAAATTAAATGACTGAAATATAAATATATATTTTTTTTTAGAATGAAAAATGTGGATTTCAATCAAATGATAATATCATGGTCACAATTCTGTAAAGAACCATTGCCACAAAGAAGTTTCACATTTTGGGAATGGTTTTATTCAGTGATGAAATTAACTAAAGAACATCTAAAAGGCCCTTGGACAGACGGGTAATAACTATAACAACTATAATCTAAATATATTTATACAGTATTATACTATACTACCACCATTAATAAAAAACTTAGAGCTATAATGGGTTTCATAAGAAAATCTGACGCCGAAGAGATTTTAACAAGATATGCAACTGGTACATTCTTATTAAGATTTTCAGATTCAGAATTGGGTGGACTAACTGTTGCCTGGACTGCATGTGTGTTGTATATTAGAGTTAATAATAAAAGTGTTATATTCTATTAGTTTTATTTTTTCCAGCTAATGATGTTTTTAGCTTACAACCTTTCTCAGCTAAAGATTTATCAATTCGGAATTTAGCAGATAGACTATTAGATTTGCCATACCTCACCAAGTTATATCCGAATATTGATAAAGACCTGGCATTTGGAAAATACTATACTCAATCATCAGGTATTCATTCATTATCTATTTTGTAGAATAAGTGTTACATGTTTATACTGACAAAAAATACTGATAACACATAATTTTTTCACATAATTGACTTATTAATCTACGAAGATGAACTAAACATTTTCAGTCTTTGGGTTCACTATCATTGGTTTAAGTTTCAACTTGTATAAGTATTAAATAATCCCTCTCCATATCTCGTTCGCCATTAGTATAGTACACTTTTATTTTCTAAGTAATTTTCAACCCTAAAATGTTTCTATAGTTTAACATCAACTTAATCTTATATAGAGTGACAAATTACCTAAGTTCCAATAAACATAACTCCAAATATTTCAAATCTGTTCATTTTCTTCATACCTAGTACTTTTCAGTTGCCAGACCTCTCCTTGATTATTTAACATCCTTTCCTTGCAAAATATCAACTCTGTCTCAAACTTGTTTATAATAAATGTTTAGCTTGTACTTCTTTCATTCTTAATTCCCTAGTCAGTAGTCACCTACCATAACTATTCACCTGTATGCAAAGTCTTCCATATCCAAAGTGTCCTTGCAGTTCATTAACTCCTTTTTAAATGGGTTTCTGAATATTCCAGATTTTTGTCTCTTATAGAATTTCTTTTTATTTCTCCTACAACTAGCTTATGTCACATTGCCTCATACAGTCATAAATACTTTTTTCACCACATAATCTGAACATATACTCCCTGATATCAGTATTTTGAAATTCTTTGTATCTATTAGGCGTTTTTAATGTAATTAAATAAATAATTATGCAACTTCCAATGTTCATCTTTTAATTACTATAATTTTAAGTTATATTTTATATTAATTTACTTTTTTTTATTATTTCACAGATAATAGCACCCCTGTTACAAATAATGGTTATGTAAAACCATTATTAGTTACTCATGTTCCTGGGTGGAGTGGATCTAGTACCAATGGTCAGGGAATGAATAGCTATCCTAACACACCTCAAGACTACATGTTTCATGAAAACAGTCTAGGGAATTATAGTGCTAAAGAAGCATCAGTATATAGTGAACCAGACAATAAGTAAGTAATATACTTTAATTATTGTTTATTAAATTTCAATTTACTATTTTATTAGAATATACAACATAGGTGTGTCTACAGGTCTTGCCTGTCATGCACAGGCATGACCTGTAAAATTTGATCTAACTTACATTATAAATTTCGGTACATAATATAAACTTTTTTTCTTAGATTCTAATTTCATAATTTATATTGAATTTTTTGATTTTCATCATGTGGACTTTTAATATCTATTACATTAATATATATTTAGACCATTTTTAATTATAAAAATATTTGTCAAAAAGTATTACAAATTATATTTTAAAATACTAAATACAATTTCATATTGCCTAGTTATTTATTTATCTAATAAAAGGAATATTGTTTTTTATTCCTAATAAAAAAGTAAAACTAAGTATAATAAGAATAAGATCTGGATACGCCTATGATATACAATTATAATATATTCTATTTGAATCTTACAATCCTTACAATGTAGTGTATAAAAATAAATTATGTACAAGATTTACAAAGGTATGAGGACTTGGTTAGAGAAACCATTTATTGACAATGCTCTAACATTTGAGTTGTATTATTAGGTTTATCAAGGAGTAGATTGAGACACAATTTTCTTTTTAATATTTTTGGCGAGTTTTCAGATTTTACATTGGAAATTTCTTTTGCTTTCAAAATTTAAAGTTAATAGTTCAAAGATTAAACTAAGTATATATATAATTTGAATTACCTATATACTAAAATAAATAAAACTTAACATCATATTTATTTTAACATTGTTTAATTAATTGGAATCTTTCATATATTTAATAGGATTACAAAAACTATGTTTTGTTTGTTTAGTATTACTGCATTTGGTAATTATTCCTTAGAGATGGATTTTTCATCAAGTTTAAATGACATGCCACAGTTGGATGGAGCCTTTTTTTAAAGAAATTTAAATAGGTAATATGTTGTCTTATAGTGTAAATTTTTTTTTAATTGTTATTTAATATCATAATAGTTTAAGTATACATTCAGCTGTATGTATAACTTTAATTATCTTTTTTTATAGTTTTTTTTTATAAATAATATTTAAAATATTAACATACATATTATTTCTACAGTTATGTAAATTTTATTAAATTTTATTTTCCACATAGTAAGTATTCCAGTATTATTATTTATCACCATGAACTTATTATTTATTGTTATTTTATTATAGATTAGTTATTATATATGCACACACGCACACACACATACGCATATATATATAAACAATTTTTGTGATCATGTTTATATAATAATGCTTTGTTTCATTTTTATTACTTATTATTGTAATTAGACATTAGTACATTGTATATGTATAATATTTTAAAACATTATTCCATCAGTATAATTAAATTTGTTGGTATTTTATTTAAATTGTATTTTTTTTTTATTACTATTTTATGTTTAGTAGGTATATACCTAAGTTTTTATTTATGAATACATATTTTTACAACTTACTAAATTTATAATACCTATGTAATTGTATTGAAAAATAACCAATATAATATCATCATAAAATATGTATATTAAGTGAGACGTATTAAAGTTGCCTCACGTGGGACCACAATTTTGACGGTATTATCAGTTTTTAGTTTTCATTTTTATGCCGCTATTTTTAGTATTTAAATTTAAATTATATAAGAAATTTTTATAATTTATGCCAGTCGTTCTTCCTTTCTGACCGTCCAGCTATCCTCGCTCAAGCTCACCACCGTAAACTCGTTAGCATATTTTCCAAAACAACAATAAATCGGTTAGTAAACATTTATTTCGTTTTCATACTTAATTATAGATGATTTAAGAATATTTTTCTACAAAAATATTTTTTTAACGAATCATTCAATGATAGTCATAAACCACGATAGGTATACCATAACCATATGAATTTGTAATAATCTTATAGGCACTACTTCAACAAAGTCGTCTAAAAACTAAAATTAACCTTGTCTTGATAAATAAAGAGGAAATACAATTTTTCAACTATTATACTTACATAATATATATATTAGAAAAATAGAAACAATAGAAACAAGCAAATATCACCCTCTTGAACTCAATGTAGGTACGTTTTCTTTTTAGCTTTCAGCCGCGGCGTCCAAACACGGGTGTTCGACGCGGTACACTGGTCCGAAACCAGTGTTGTCGCTCGACGTCGCGTCACATTCAAAATACATAGTAAGTCCAATATAGTACAGCGTTTGAAGCCGTGTCTGAACGCTGCAAAAAAAACGTCCCTTAACATAAATTATATGTAAGTATAAAGTAAAAAGCAACTACAATCGTTAAAAACGCCTTTGTATACTTTAATACTATAGGTATATTAAATAAACAGATATGTTCAAAATCATTTACAAGTGATACATTCAGTCGGGTCCGATACTCCGATAGGCACAGGCCTATCCTGTATCCTGTATTCCTGTCACTTTTATTGTTTCATATCTACCTACTATTAAAATGTTATGGTACTTGGTAGATACGCGTCACGCGATAAGTATAGGTTTTATGGGTACCCATAGGCCATAGATATTAAACTGATGAATGCGGCATAACACAAAAATCTGTAAGCTAACATAATTCATATAATTATTAACCGCTAGATGTCATAATTGATAAAATATTAGATATTAACTGTACATATTATGTTTTCTCTCTCTTACAAGAGTTTTACTTTCCTTGTCACACAGAAGATGTGTGCGAGTGAGAACCATCGTTTCTCTCTTCATTATGTTGGCCTAAACAATGTATGTAGAATGTATAAAGGAATGCCGTATCCATATGTTTCATATCAATGTGAGTACCTAAAATAGGTATACCTACCACGTTTATCGCTATGTATTTTTGAATCATAAGACTAACTGGTGAGGAGCTTAGTATTAAGTTTTCAAGTATTTTAACATGACCAAAAAAATTTTGTCGATAAAAAAAACGAATATTACAAAAGACTATAAATATTTTGTAAATAGTAGTTAGAATTGCAATTTGAATCGTCTTTTCACACCGACGAAACAACAAAATACAAGCTGTTTGTCAAGCACTTAAAATGTTTCTCGTCTATAATTTGCATTTGATTTGAAATTTCCAGGTTCGTGTTCTAATAGTTTTCTTTTTAACTAATATTTTTTTAAAATTTTATTGAACCATAAAACATTTTTTTTATTTCAATTCAATACATCTTGGATTACCTGTATTAAGCTTTTTCGTAGGGAAAAAATTATAATTAGTTGATATAGGTAAGTACTTTCATATTAAAATATTGAGTCATCATAAAAATTGCTTGTCTTTACTAAGTAAAGATTTAGAAGAATTTATTAAGTAACTTTCGCTTGCTACAAAATTAAGTTCGTCTGACCGAGTTGGTTTTTGGATAGCTGTAAAATAGATTTCATTAACTCATTTTTTATTTAGAAATGCTCAACTATAAACATATAAAAATTAAACTGTAATTAAGTTGTATTTTACGTGTAATTCATGATTATATACACACAGTTAAAACCTACTTATGTATCATAATGTGTAGAATCTTGCTTGAACGTTTATAACTGTGATGATATTGTTTTCATAATGGAATTGATTTTTTTTACGATTTGTTTTTGAGTTCTAAACTGCAGGGCTCGGGACTTAAAGCATTTGCTTATTTTTATGGATTGACTTAAAATGTAGCAGAGTGCTATAGAAGTGTATGTCATGTTACAACACGTTCAATTTTGAAAT
>VUJU01004875.1:0-16390 GCA_009835225.1 Aphis craccivora
CCATAGGAAGGAGTGGTGGGACGTATAAACATAAAGGTGATATCATAGCCGGATTAAGCCATCCGTAGGCCCTAGGTACAGGAAAAAATTGAATTTAATAATATGGGCATTTTTTAATACTATTTTTTTTTTTAACTTTACATCTTAGATCTAAGCTTTGCATATTATGGCACCATATTAATTTTTATTTACCCGAAAACACTATAATTATTTATAAATGTATATTGTTTTACAATTGTTAGATTAGAGACTCTACAATAATACAGTGAAACTTTCATACAACGAACTTCCATTTAACTAAATTTTTTATTTAACGAATTATTTTTGAAAAACATGACCTTTATTGTTAATCATGAGTTAATTCGATTTAACGAATTCCTCTACCTATAATACGAATTGTTTTTGCTCTCCGAGAAACTTCGCTAATAACAGTTTCACTGTATCTAATAATTTCCTTATTGCATGACATTTGCAGCAGCTCGTCGTCTAGAAATAAAACACTCGTGTAAACAATTTGATTATACGTTTTACATTTTCAGGCTTCACATTTTTCGCTTCACTCAAAAGCCAAAACAGCTGCGAAAGAACTTATGTATTTACAATGGTTTTTTAGATTTAGCCATATTGTCCGAGGCCGTTTCCATAGGCGTAACTTTGCGGGGGCGAATGGGGGCAACTGCCCCCGTAGCCTAAAATTGGTGGGGACATTGCCCCCACAAACTGAACTATAATATTATTTAATTTCAGGCTGTTCTGTGGCCTATAATAATTAATAATACTTATAAAGACGTATATAATAGGTTTAATTTATGTTTATGTTTATTAATATTTGTTAACAATATTCTTATGTTTATAAAAAGTTGTTTTTAGTAAAGTTTCTATGTAATTTTTATGTAATTATAAATATTAATTATGGTTTTGAAAAAAGTAGTTATTTTATTATTGTTTGGTATAAAACTTAAAGTATTTATAAAAAAAATGTTTAAATTTAAATAAGATTATGAAAATGTGTAGAGATTTGCAAAAATTGTTTTTGCCCCCACATGAAAAGAGCCCAAGTTACGCCTATGGCCGTTTCCACGGTAACAGTTCCTAATGGTTAAGTTAATACAGCCCTGAGTGGTATAAAAAAAAGAGTACAAAATACAAATATAGGTACAATATAGACAATAAAACACGGTTACTTATTAGTAGCGCTCGGATTTTAAATTATAATAATTAATAAGCAACAAAAAAGCATACGATTGTTTAAAAACAAAACAAAAAAGAAGCACATTTTTTTTTTTTAAAGCAAGACCAAAGATTAACACGAACTAGTTATAAAAATGAATGAATAAAATTTGAAATATTAATTAGTAATTACCATGTATTTCTCTAGATTTTCAGTGGTGAAACTGACTCTGTTGTCCGGCAAAATATTTTTATAAGTAGAAAACGAACTCGTTATATCCACTGAATTGATCGGCGCATACTTCATACAAGAGGATTCAAGTTACAACATTAAATCTTAGGTTCTTTACACACTAGGCGAATATAGTTCTAAGTTCTAACGCAGACGCGGTTTTAAATCGCTTCGAATTTTATTCGCTAGAACACAAAGCATATATAGGTATACAATTTTACGCGGTTAAAATTCGTGCCAAACCATAATGTTATTCGCGGTAAAGGCGGGTTTCCACTACATACGTGTACATGTACGTGCATAGAAAATTATTGTCTGTGGTTGGTTGGTATACATGGTAAGCTTTTGGTATACCAGAAACTTTATGTTCCAACCAACCGGTAATCACAGAAAAGTGTTTTTATGCACGTACACGTATGTAATGGAAACACTGGAAATCCAGCCTTAATGCGCGCGAACTTTTCGCCCATTGTGTAAGAACCCTCCATTTTGAAACGATCGATATCGATGTTGTAGGCATACTGATCGTACAGGTAGGTACTGCTGGCTATATGTAGATCGATAATCTATACGTTTAATACTACCTATTGTTATTACCTATTATTTATTAATATACTTATTTAATAAAAAAGCTGATAACGAAAACAATAATCCAATAACCGCATTTTGGGGTTTTCCGTTAATTATTAATTTTTTTTTTTTTTTATTAAAATGGTGTAATAAACATATTATAAACAATGCACAGGTGGAATAATTGAAAAAAAAGTATTTACTTAATAAAAAGCAAAAATAAATTGGTATATTTGAAATCACAATGACGTGAAACAAATTTATGTTTAATAATTAGTTTTCTTTATTATATAATATACAGAAAAAGAAGCATAGGTAGGTTTCGTAGGTAGGTATGCTTTAAAATCCGAACCCTACTTATTGGTTATTACCACGATTAGAGATCTGTATTCTGTCTATTAATTAGTAACCTGCAATACCTATAACCTATGCAATAACCAGTATAGGGTATAGACTATAGGACACGATGTATACGACATCGTAGTATAGGAAATAGGAATAATATTATGTAATTATTTATTATTTTCATCAAATGTGTATTTATATATCGTATGGTTAATAGTTATACACTTTAGAGAATGTATGATTACTAAAAAATTTGGATTATTATTAAAAACCTAATATTTTACTTTTGATTAAGTTTTGAATACTAATCAAACATTAAAAAATAATAATAATTGAATCTATAATATGGTTTAAAGTTTAAAATATATAGCCTGTAAGGCTGGAGATGCAGGATTTGTATTTTTAAATTACATGTATTAGGTAGAGCCTGTAGAGGTAAATTACTTTTTGTTTGTTAATTTATTAATAATGGTAAATCATCTTAAATTTAATAAAATATGCATTATCACTTTGAAATTTGAGTTTTGTGTTAAGAAACAAATTTGATGATTCTCATTTATGCTATTTTAATTTCAACTTTCAATGCACTAAGATTGATTTCTTAAACTTCATTAAAACTTAAATTTAACATTTTTATTTCAAAAGCCTAATCTATTGACTTATTTTTTTTTTAGGGTGTACAATACATTTTTTTTAGTATATTATGTAGACAGTAGCACTTACTATTTGCAAATTTGGGTTTTAAATACTAGGTACCACTCTTTCTGATCCAATATTTCTCAAACTGTGGGTCGCAAGTACATTTTTAGTGGATCTTGAGAATATCATTAATTATATAGATTCTATGATATTTATAATATATCTTTCTGTATAAACATAAACTATATAAATTATAAGTTGCTGTTATCAATCACAGCAGGAAACAAACATACACTTTGCATATTTGTCAATATTAAAAATAAATTTATAAAATTATATTCATTACAAACCTTTTATATACTTTATAGTTTATAACAAAAAGTAATAAGTAGTAAAAGCAATAAACAAACTTTGATTTTTTGAAAAATTATGTCGGTCACAAAAGTTTTCAGGGGAAAATATGGGTCGTGATTATAAAAAGATTGAGAACCACTGTTCTAATTCATAATAATTCACAAGATATAAAATAAGTAAATAAAAACATTTTTTTTTTTTTTTTTTTTTTATCACTTTTTTTTGTTTCTTAACTTTTATAGATAAGAAAATAGTCAATATGGTGTTTATATTATAATAACTATAATATAATTATTAATTACATACAAATATATTTTAAATACTTTTATTGGAAATAAAAATTAACAATTTATAAAATATATATGACACCGTTGGACAACTTATAATAGTTAGTAATAATAATAATAATAATAATAATAATAATAATAATATTTGAATGATAATTAAACATTTTTCTATGATAAAAATATTTATAATAATCAATGGTACATAATTGTATAACATTGTTATTGGCTTAGATTCTCCAAATTTTGGAAAAAATAATGTCTACAAAATGTTCATATATTTTATTTATCTGAATAATCGCTATTATAAGATTTTATTTATGAAAATATAGGTAAACATAAAAAAAAATTAACTAAATAAATATTACTGGTCGTTGGAGGGACAGTCGATTACGGGGGAGAGGCGTAATATGTTTAATTACGTAGAACATGACGTTATATTGTGTGCAAAATCAGTCGTTTGCCTATTTTTTAAGCACATAATTTTTCTTAAAAACATACAATCAAATACATTTTATGTACACAATTCATTGAACAAGAATTAAACTAGATATTTTCTAAAAAATAAATTAGTATAAAATAAAAACTATAAAAATTAATACGATTTATATAAAATATAAAATTATAGTCTAACACAATAATGGTAGAAAACGGTTAAGCCATGACTGAATAATTTATGTTTAAAATAAAAAAAATCAATTTTTAGTACATTAAACATTTAGTGATATAAAAATTGGACTAGGGAATTAATTAATAAAATAAATATATAAAAATATAATTTGTATTTTAATAGAGTATGTATATAAATATTGGTTTATAAGCCAATTTATAAAATTACAACTGAACATCCGATTAACATTAATTTTTCCATACATTCATTTTCAAACACTGTAGACACCATATTTCTGGCAGTCTAAACATACATAACAAAACTTAACAGAACACTAATTGCATACTATTGCTAAAAACAATTATGGGTAAGTACATTACTTTTTTTGTAGTTATAATGAATAATAATGTGTGTACCCTAAGGAATGTTAAAAAAATAGGTATAAAAATCACTTTAAAATTTATTTAGGAAATAAACACAGGTGGCATCTTTATAGTTGAACAAATTTAACTTATCTTTATGTGCTTATTTGAAGATATTATAATAGTATACAAATTGAATTGATTATCCAATGATTTAGAATTTTGTTTTATTTAGCACTAAAAGGTGAAGTGTGAAAACTGAATTAACTATTTACTGTTAAATGCCATTGTTTATCACATTTAATGTTCAAAATGAACTAAAATTCAAGGAATGATTAAAACACAATAATAATACTAATTAATAATTATAAATGCTAATGAAGATGATGAACAATTTGACTCTAAAGACTAGAAGAATAAAAAATAAATAAATTATGTGCAAGGGACATGTGTATAATATTATACAAAAAAGATAATAATTAATAAACTATTTTTTTTTTAACGATGAAACATAACACAGAATCGAGATTAAAGTTTCGGCATGGAATCTTGGAATAAATTTCAATTATCAATACAAATTGATTAAAAATGTACATACTCTTAACATAATCATGATATTCAATACATGGCTACACGTGAAGTAAATAAATTATAAACAACAAATTGGTAATGGTCTTAAGTACTTATTTGATTATCTTTTCATTATTATAACTATTAATTTAATTTATATGGAAATACTGTTGTCAAAATCATACTCTTGTTACGAGTTCCATGATTTTTTTCATTTCCTTCTCAATCTCCATACGCTTTTCTATTTCCACTTCCAACTTTGTCGACAATTTGTCAAGTAAATTCTTTTGCAGTTGAACGGTGGACTCCAATTGTTTGACCTAATAACCAAACATTAAGACAATTTATTATAAAATAAATTTTTTTTATTAGCCAATCCATTAATTACCTTTTCATTTAACACTGTTATTAGATTTCCCTCTACTGTTGACACATTAAAATCAGCAGATGTAGGCGCAACAGGACTGGTAGGTGTGCTAACTGTTACAGGTTCAGGTGTGGTAAGAGGAGGCACATAACCAGGAGGTTTAAAAACAACACCACCCAGGCCTACTGAAGTTAATCCTGATCTTGACGTAACTGTTGTGGTTTCTAAACTTTCTGATGTTATAGTGGTTGTGGACGGATTGATCATCACTCGTGTTCTACCACCACCTAATGTATAAACATTGTATACATTATCAATCAATATTTAAATATTTTTGGAATTGTAAAGACTGATGGTTAATGCAAAAATTCAATGTATAATTATAGTTATTGTTTATAAGAAATATACCTATCACAGAATTAGCGATTGATGATTTCTTTGCCTGATTCATCTTCAACTCTTGAACCCATGGGGCTTTTTCTTTATCCACGCCAGGTATTCCATTTACCGGTGGAGGATCTAGTGAAGGATCATCCTCACTGGGTACACTAAATGCTGCAGATGGTGGTCTCCTTCTAGGTGCTTTAGCTCGAGATGCTGTTGGATGACTAAGCATGGCAGTTCTTTCTATTTGATCAAAATCAGGACTTTTGGGCTCAGAAGAACTATTATCATGCTATGAAAAATAAAATAAATTTATTACACAACAAATAAGTGAATAATAAGGAAATTTTATATATTTTAATATATACATACATTTGTGAACACTAATGATGTAGGAGATGATTCTGGTGTAACATGATAGATTGATCTACTCATACTTGATCCATCTGGCGAATCGGCCGATTTCTTCATAGAACCTACAGATTCTGAACGTTTTACAGCTATACTGCCGTATTGTTTAGAATCACCAATTTCAGATGTTATATTATGTTTCATCTTATCTGTAGAATTTTGTTCCGAATTCAACATTGATTTAATACCACTAATAGTTTTTGACAAGGAAGACGTGGAAGAGCTTTTGGCAGTGGGTGGTTTTTTGGTCGTAGGAGGTGGTGGTGGCAGAGCTGGTTTTTTGCTCACCACTGGTCCCAAAGATTTATTTTCCATTTGGCTCTGAAAAACTTTACGCAGTGAAGCCGTTGTACCGCTACGTGGACTACTGGCAGTTTTTTCCGATTTAGTTGCCAACTGAATCAACAAAAGAAAAAAAAACATGTGATCATGGTAAACTAGTAAACTATATGTGAACTAATAATAATAGTAATACTGTAATATTAAAAAATACCTCATCTTGATTCATTATTTGAACAAAATTGTCAGGAAACACACCAATTTTTCCTTTGAGCTCTCCTTTCCACCAGCCTTTGTCCTCTACTTCACGTGATAAAATAGTAACTATATCACCTTCGGCTAGCGATAATTCGTCACTATTCACAGCTTCGTAAGGGAAGAGTGCAACACAAACTTCTTTAGCTGTATATATTCAAACAATGGTATAAAGACGTATATTAGAATTATGCAAGTCAATTTATTAATACAAGACTGGATTATTATTGCTATCATTTAAGAATGTCAATTAGTAGTACACATAAATTGAACTGAGAGTATTGACCTTAGCAAAATTGGCATTTTAAAAATAATTAATTTGTAGTGATTAGATGAAATATATTTTCAATACTGAAAATATAATGTCAATATTGTCAACAAATGGGCAATTAAAATTTAAAACATTTAGAATATTTACAATGAAATAAGTTTGACAATCTCTATTTGATTTATTTAACTTATGGACATTCTTTAGAAATGTTAAATACCTAAGTCAATAAATAATGGACTTAAATCAATAAAGCTGTTAATGACGAGAATAAAATTACTGAAATAATGTAATTAAAACTTAACTTATTGAAATATGCTTTATCTTCCAAGTGATTAATAATCACTAATCAGTATTGCATTTATCTCTTTTTATCAGTTTGTGTGGGTGTAAAATAATGATTTATTAAATTAAAAATACAGTACTATATGTTTATTTAACTGATATGTTAAATAAATTTAAACAAAATTGTTATATTTAATTATTTTACACAGCATTGCGAAATTAACAGTATATACCTGGTTTTGGAGGTAGAACTGGAGCATTGGATTCTATATTATTATCAGAAGTTTTGATTGGTTCCACAACAGATTTTTCTAAATAAAAATAATTATATTAAAATGTAAATTATGTCTATGTAATTTTTTTTATGATTGAATAACAATTCAAATTGAAGTTATTAATATTTACATAGATTATATACTTAAACATAATCAAAATTACCTTTCTTAATATTTTCTTCTTTCTTAAGGGATCCAGTAGAAGTTTTGGAGTCACTTCTACTGATACTCTTAGTGTCTGATATTTCAGTAACATAGTTAGACGGAAATACACCAATCTAAATTTAAAAAATTATAAGTACATACATTTATTAATGATGTATTAAACAGTTAATCATGAAAGCATAATAAATATTTAGATAATAAAACAATAAATTATATTTTTTAAATGCCTAAAAGAAATTATCAAAGATTTAAAAACACAAATTTGTTTAAATATGTTTGAAGAATATCTTTGCTAGACTTTCACATACAAATAATTATAAATAACAACTTAAGATTCTTTAATTGGGTCAAAGACTTTATATGGGCATAATTATATTTTATATTTTAGTCTAGTAAAAATGTCAATTTTCACAAACATAAAAAGATATTTGAACTAAAATATGCAACACATAAAAATTTTAACTCTTTATTTATGTTTCTTTTAAATACAAAAGTAACATAAGACAAACTATTAAATATTATGATAGTATTTATTTAAAAAATATATACATAATAAAACAATAATATTTACAGCACATAATTAAATTGTATTGCTAAAAGATTGGTTCTCAAATATTTTTAAATATTAATAATTTAAAGTTAACTAACAATTTAGATAAGTAAATAAATATAAAAATTTTCAACTTCAAATTTAAATTACAATCAACTGTTATATAAATTTAATAATTCATTTTTCTTATCTATTATTTTATAATATCAACGTTTAATACATTTAATATTAAGGGACAGAATTGTTTTTTTTTTTTTATATAACCTATATTTTAAACCCCCTTTTTAAGGATAGTATTCACTATTAACATTAATTAGTAGTTTATAAGGGAATATATTTTAATAATTGTGGTAAATATAAAAAGATAACTCATATTATCTACAGCCATTAAAGCTTAAATATAAGTACATACATGGCAGTATAACCTTCTAAATAATCATTTATCTTAATATTAATCATTTGGTATTTGTCACTTATTTATTATTATTAATTCTTGACAAACACATAGATGTATTTGTACAGTAAAAATATAGTCATTTTTTTACTAGATAATTAAGAGTTTGATAATATTATTAGTAATCAAAAAGTATTCTAGCATTATTAATATTTTAGGAAGAAAGTAATAATTAGTCATTAAAACAATTGAATAAAAATTCACCGATTTAATCAATAGTTAAATGAAAAGAATGCACCATTATTCTGACAAACTAATTTATCAAGACAATACAGAAACAATTTATTAATTTATTCACATGCAATTAATGTGAATTAAATTAATTTGGTGTAAAGAACTATGTAATATGTAGATAATACATGAGTTATTTGGTCACTGAAAAATTTGAAACATTGAGTAAGTGAATTATCAAATAATATCTAGTACCTATTATTGCTATAAAATTTGAGGCCTTGAAATTGTAAATATACAGTAGACAGTTAATAGTATATTGAGCGTAATTTGAAAATTATAATATTTAATAACATTAAGGGCTGTTCTTACAATGTCCGGTTAAGACTAACCGGTAGAATTCTATCGGTAACACATGAGAAATTCTTCCGGTTAGCATTATCAGGCACTAACTGAACATTGTAAGAATGGCCCTAAAAAGCCAAATTATTAAACAAATTGAAAATTGAATATCTGTGTAATTTTTTTAGATCAAAGATTACATATTTGACAGTTTGATACAGTCAATTATTAATTAAAAAAAAAATTAACACTTGTTAAAGTTTAAAGTAGGTATTTCAATTACAATAGGTAGTATAATGTGTATTATTTAATTACTTGACTAAATTGAATACAATTAATATTATAACAGGTAAAAAGAAGTGGTAGATAATGATTGACAAAACATACATGTTTATGATAACTATTTCAAAAACATAATAGCATTGAAATTTTATTAACTTAAAAAAAGCAATTTTTTGTGTTAAGTTAGATAATGAATTTTGAAAAAAAAAATATGAGATATTGAGGTCAACAAATATTTCAAGTCTGTATAAAGAATACTTAAATGTAAAAATATTTTAATGATGAAATGAATTTAGTACTCACTTCATTTCTAAGCTCTCCTTTCCACCAACCTTCCTCTACTTCGCCAAGGACTTCAATAACATCGTCTATGTTTAACTCCAGTTCATCTCTGTTTGCTGGTTTGTAACTAAACAACACCTTACACTTTCTTGCATTTTCTAAAGGTAAGACATTTATGTTACAAAAACCATATAATAACATCAATGAACTTCTACAGGTAAATGAAATTACTCACTTTTTCTCAAAACGACGCCAGCCGAAGTATGAACAATCTGTAATATAATATAGTAACGCACAATTAGTTTGACCGGAGTTCTAGGTTCTAATGAATAGTTTTAGAGTAGGTATTCACCTTAACGTAGTTGTCGGGGAACATTCCTTTCTTGCCGTCCTTGTGTCCTTCCATCCATCCGTCGGGCATGGGTTTGACATCAGTGATGATGTCTCCCTTCTTCAACGTCAATTCGTCGGGTTCGCGTGCAGCGTAATCGAATTGGACCACGGCTTCTGTGCACACGAAACAAACGGGTAAACACAAGGCAGTAACAAGTGGGCCAGACGAGAAATAAACGACAGACGCAACTTAAAAACAAACAAATAAAACGTAAACACCACTCACCCATGTTTGGTCGTCGGCTGCTGTAAAACGCAACGGCCGATGGCGTTTTTCATCTATCGCATCGGCGGCGGTGACGATGGCACGTCATGACGTCGTCCGAACGAACGAGCACGCGAAAGACTACCTACGTGAGTTCTCGGAAGGTGCTTGCGGTGCGGTGTGGCCGAGTTCGATGGGTACGTCTTGCTACGACGATGAGATCATAATATTATAATCCGTAAATATTATTATTATTATGACTGTTGTTTATTTTATTACTTATGTCGTATGTATATATTATAATTATATGTTATATCGTTATCGTAGTGATAACTCTGAGGAGATTTTCGCCTTTCGCGTTCGTAGTCCGACCGACCGACAACCGCCACCGTCGTCGCAATCGTACACGATGCGTGCGCGTTTATATCACCGCCCGTTATCGGTGCCGCCACGCGCAATCGCCGGCGATACGACTTTCCCGCGAAGTCGACGACGACGACGACGGCGATCGACACTCGACGGCATTGGCCGATCGAATTCCCGATGCAAAACACTGCGCACGGGAGGGTTTTTTTTATTTTTTATTTTATCGATAAATCGCTTTACCGTAGTTAGGGGTTTAAAAAATCGTTTCGATCGTTTCCGTCGGAACGGCCGAGCTCTTATTAATCAATAATTTATTAATTAGTAATGGACTATTAACGTTGGCGCGTCGAACGGCGAACGAGTGTGACGACGTGACGTGTCCAACACGTTAAAGACGTAACCACGACAATAATAATACCTATTAGAATTCAATATTTTTTTCTCGTTTTTGTTTGGAGTCGTTGACGACCGACGACGACGACCGAATGACTGGCGCGCGCGACTCCCATTTTACGCGGACCACCCGCCCGCCGACCGTCCACCCGTCTTATACGCTCGCTGGAGCCGCTGTTTTTGCGGCGGCGACGTGTAGCCACATCAAGGACGCAAATTTTCCCCGCCCCCTCACCCCCACCAACAAACACCGATGGCAACGCGTTTTCTCCGTGATAACGGTAAAGCGGCCGCCGCGTGTCTTGACTAAAAAAAATAAAAAAATACTATACATATATACTATAATATAAACGTCGTGTATCGGCTCCAACCTGCTGCTCATGCGTCTCCTGCCGAACAGATGATCCTCGTGTACGTTATACACTATAATAATGTATTTCACCTGTAGTTTTCGTGTTTTTTCCCGTATTCCGTTCGTTCACATTTGCTGGAAAAAATTTTTCAAAATGCGTTACAGCTTAGAATTTCGTAAAGTCGGTCGTCGTTCAAAAGTCGCAATAGGTACTACATAATCGTGCAGTACAGCAGCGCTACACGATTTACATATTATACTATATAATATAATATGCATTTACCTATATAATGTATATGTAAACTGATAAAATTGAAACGCGCACCTACCTACTTAAGTTTTTCACCACAAGACACAAGTGCAAGACTATATCGATGAGTATCGACATCATGTCCGAACGATTACCTATTATTATTATTATTATTATTTTGGTGTCCATCACCGCTTACCTGCCATTATTATGTATAGGTAGGTACTTCTCAACAATTCGAACATCATAATTTATTTACATACTATTGCGGGCGATGTAAAAGACTTGTGTCCATATTATATACATAATACATATAATACATATATAATATTATTTTATATTTGCCTTATGATATATATTATGTACCTATATATAGGTTAGGCTCTCAAATCGTATTATATAAGAGTTTATTCTATTCTTTTTTATTATTTAAACGCAATATAATATGCGCATTTATTATTATGTCATAACACAACCCCTTTTTTTTTCTACGTAAATACTATTATAATGACCGCGTATGTGTGTGAAGGTAGGTATATAATATACCTATTACAAGCGCATCATTGTGTAATCTATGTATATGTGTAATTCGTTCGAATGACTGCGTAGGCCCGACAGGGGAGAAAAAAAATTTGAACGTTCCGTCTCTTGCGTGCAGTTGACGTCCCGGTATATTTATACAGGTTACTGCTGCACGTTTCTCAGAATACGTCTATATACGAGTACTGCTTCATAGTACATACTATGTTGTCTATATTATGTATAATACCTATATATGATATACCTACGCTGTAAATCGTGCGTATACCTATATAATATCATGGAGTCCTGCTGTACAGTGCTGCATATATATAGAAACGTAACATGAGTTGTAATATATTATTATCGTCATCACTCTAAAATAGTCCAAGTCTACGGGACGTTTTTATCAGTATAGTTCAATTATTTTTTATAGGTAGGTACCTACATTGCATTCTGCAATATAGCTGCTATTATTTCTAAACATTTTATGAAATTATATGATATATAGGTAAATCAGTAGACAGTATAATAACTGTAATATCTGCATAAGATAACCCTTTAATATGTTTTATATCATAATATTCTAGACTGATTTAGACACTAAAAAAAAAAATAAGATTGACAATTGTATTTGTAACGAATGTTGTATATCTACATCTACTGGCAGAGAATTTATTAAGTTATACACATGTACAAAGAAGCAATCTTATTACTAAGAAAGTAATAGAAAAATACGAAATTTTTATAATTGGTAAAATTGTAGTATTTATAAACACCTGTTTTCGGCAAAATTACTTTTATTTTTTTATTGTAATTTATAGAGAATAAGAATCATATTTCTTAGACATGATATACATTTTAAAATATTTACAAGCAAGATAATAATGT
Source organism: Aphis craccivora (assembly GCA_009835225.1). NCBI lineage: Eukaryota > Metazoa > Arthropoda > Insecta > Hemiptera > Aphididae > Aphis > Aphis craccivora. The sequence goes on from VUJU01004875.1 coordinate 13,276, forward strand.
TTGGGATTATTATTATACATTAAATTATATTCATAGAAAAACACTTAGTTTTTTTATTAAATCGTTAAAAATTACTAATTAATAAAAACATATCCATTTACAAACAATATGATATTATTATATAATATATATATATAAATGATGTTAATTGTTAAATATCATACAATAAATATAGTTTTTACGAATTACAAACTAAAGAATTTTCAGTTTTTTTCTGGTTTTCAGATATGATTACATCATTACTATCATCATCATCATCATCATCATTAACATAATCTGCAGCATGACATACGTATAATATTATTCTAATATCACGCATTGTTCATAGCAAAAACTGCTCGTCCATTGTGAAAAATTAAAATAAATGTATAAAATATGTACTTATAGCTGTCCTATACCTATATAATATTATCATAATATATTATATGAGTATAATATGATGACTATACAATATTATGTGTGTTTCTATATGCGTAATGGGGGTATTTATACCGTGGTATACATTACACAATTAAATACATAACTTCATATTATGTCTATATTTTTTTTATTGATCATCTACAACTTCAACTGTTAAGGATTTTAATTAAAATTTTCTTATATACTATATACCTATGTTTAAATAAGTAATATAATGGCGTATTTAAGTAGATTGTTTAATTGTAATTATTACATTTTTTTTATCCAGTCCGGTATCTTCGAGGAAGGGAATGAGGTCGTTCGAGATATCTGGCTTCATATATAGGTTTGAGTGAATGTTGTACTTTAGTATTGCTTCTTATTGTATAATAATAACTAGGCAGTTTGTGAAAATGTTTAATGTATTTAACTGTTATTAATACTCCCCGTGAAGTGTCAGTTATCGACTCTTTGTTTGTCAATAAGTAAATGTATGACGTATCCGATTATTCCGATTCCTAATATATGAATTATTGTTTATATTTTTCTAGATGTTCCAGTACTATACCACTTACCAGTAGGGTACAATGGTATATTATATTTAATTTTAATGTTTGATTAGATAAAGGATTTTACAAATATTAAGAAACGTATTTTAAATATTATTTTGTGTGTTTAAAATATTGTCATTTTGCATGTCGAGATTAAAAATTACTGGTTATGTGGTTATGTGGCTTTTGTTGTCAGTTGGCTTCTTTGTTTATTTCCATTTTCCGATATTATTATATTACAATATTTAGTAACTATACAAAGACTATTATTATTATTATTCACTAACTTTAATTTATGTATTTTGTTTATTATTATAGTTGCGATTTCGTTGAAATAGAAATTACTTTGGATGCTGTAAATGGTACTCCGAGAGTTGATAAATATATTGAAGTTTTTTTAAGGCAGCTATTTTTAATGTGGTCGAGGGCTAAGTCGCTAAGATGGCTAAAACTTTTAATGTTTAATTGTGAGTTTATCTATTATACCTATTTAGTTTTTTTTATAATTATTGAAATGCTAACCCTTGTTTCCTACTTTAAGCCGTTAATTTAAAAAATATTTTTATTGAATATCTTCTATTCTCATAGTGCGTTTTTAAACTTACGAAATAGATTTTGGTAAATTTATGGAGCTGTTTTATCTACATAATATACCTACCATTTAATAAATAGCATATAATATCATATACCTACTTAAGCTTATAATTAATATAGATGGAAAACTTATGGAATGCTTAATGCTTATGTATATTATGTTAAAATATTATTAAATTATTTAATATAATATTATGTATATTATCTATACTTACTAATATCTATACGCTTTTTACTAAATATATAATATATATGTTACCTTATGTATATCATCGTATAATATTGATTATTCAGATAATTGTGTTGACTATTTGGGTTGATTTATTAATTAATTAAATTATATTATAAATTATAATTATGTTTGTAAACATCGTATATTGTCACTTTGCCTATCTGTGTGCACATAAGGTCAATTTAATTAACCTTGACCGCTTGTTAACGACAGCAAAAAAAATGTCGAAAGAAAATCCTTTCATACTAATTACTAAATAATATAATTAACACTGCAAGTACTTAATAATACGTCGTGGTTCAAAATATATTTTAGTATTTTACATTTAACTATACTACATACAATAACACATTTAAGTTAGGTTAATTTTTCTCCTACGACCAGAGACGTGTTCATAAATTTTGCCCACGGTGTTAAAGGTTTTTCACCCCCCCCCCTTATTAAACCTATAGTCTATACTTGCCTAAAAATACAAAACATTTTTTTTTTTTTTTTTTTACTGTTTTCCAAATTCCACATTTAATAAAATTAATACTTTCGCGAGCCATCAGTTTAAAATGTTTGATTGTACTATTGTATTAATAGTGTGTAGTAAATAATAAATAATAATTATGATGTATTAATGTATAATTACGTATGAAAACAACTTTTCAGAGATTGAAATACTACTAAAAAAGTGAAAATAATATAAACTATCTTCTATTATAAAAAAACTTGAATGTGTATACTGTATAGTATATACTATAATATACTATATTAGTGTAAATTAATATCGGCTTTATAAGTTTGGCTGCAAGAAAAAATTGTCTATACAAAAGTATACCAATAAGTAGATGAACTGAGAAAATAAAATACAATCAAACTTACTGAAAAAAGAAACCCTTATTGACATCACACTCAAGCAGTTGTAAAATAAGTTCTCAATAGCCCTTCAACGACTCTTATTTATTCAGTGGCTCTAACCAATAACGTCTTATGAGTTTCTAATTTTTTTTTCATTTTATACAAAACATTTATTACCAAAAAGAAACTCAAGAAGAAAACTCAGAAAACTGTTGTTCAAGTTTATCATCCAATTATTCCAAATAAAAAAAAAAAGCGGGTAAGTATGTACCGCTTTAGGTGCCGCGTGGATCATTATTATATATTATAGGAGTGTTAAATTTAAATCCAATGATAGGTATCATTGTATACGAAAAACGATTCTGAACAGAGATGATTTGTCAGCCTAAGATATAATTTCCAGTGGTTAGTGAAAAAGGTGGTTTATGTTTTAATGGCCTGAATACACCAAAATTTAAGTTCTTTTATAATTATTGTAAGCTAAACTTATGAAAAA
>VUJU01004876.1:4539-16384 GCA_009835225.1 Aphis craccivora
AGGTATATGTTTCTAAATAATTATAGTTAATTATAGTTATTAAATAATAAAAAAAATTTTCTATGGAAGTTGATCCTCAAAGGTGAAGTATATTTTTAGTAGATTGTGACCAAAAAAAGTTTGGCCACCCCTGGTAAAGTGTAAACATAAATAAAATTCTAAACAGATTATCATCTGGAATATTCAATAGACAACCCAAATGTGAATTGTTGCCGTTATTGTCTCACATATATTTTTATAATAACAACATTATTACTATACTTGATTAAAATTAAACACACTTGATTATAAGTTTTTAATTGCTTTTAGATTTAAAAGAATTTAACAGATTCATTGCTCACAGCACACCAATTGAAAACAACTAATAAAAAAAAATAAAACAAGTCATTGCTTGAAAAAAAAATGTATTATATGTCTACTACCTACCAAGTAATATTATAATAAATTAAAATATACAATAAAAGTTAGGTTTTTTATGTTTTTATTTTGTGTTATGTCATAAAATAAACAACTTGTGTTCAATAAAGTACCCATGTAAAAATTGAATATTTGTTAAATACCTAGATTTCACTATTATTTTAACAAGATACAAATAAATATTCAGTAATAAAATAAATAATATAATAGAAAACCGAGTAGAAAACATAATTGAATTTCCTTTGGCCTTCACTTAGGGTTTGGTATTCACTAAATTAATAATAAGTTTACCCATATTAAATACAACTAGTGTTGTTTTTTTATATTTCATTGTTATAACAAAATATGATAAATGATGAGGTAAGAAAATGTGTAAAAACATAATTAAACACAATAATAATTTCAATAGAAATAATTTGTGATAAACCAACATCAATTCAAGGATTTTATTAATAAATACTAGTATTGTCCACAAATAATATGAAAAAAATGCCCACATACATCAATTAACAATATATAAATACATAGAGTGCCTCAAGTAACACTTAGGGCACAAACGTAAAACTATGCTGGTACCCTGACACTCAGTACAAGAAAATTTTAAAATAATGAGGATTTACAGAATTAAGTGTTGCAATGTCAAAGAAAAAGTCAAAGCCTTATCGCAGATCGAAGTCTGCAAACGTACAGCAAAACATTTGGTTACACAACATAATAGAAAACAAAAGATTCATTGTGAATGGCCAGCAAACAATGAGCTCTCTAATGAAAACATATTATACAATACTAATAGATTACCACTTGTTAGGTGTGTAATAATTTTTTGGGCTTGAGCCCAAAAACACTACATTGATAGTGAGTACGTTATAAAAAAAAATAATAATAATAAAACAAACAAACAAACAAAAAAAAAAAAACGCACAGCCAAGCATATTATCGTTTACATTAAGATGGGAATTGGATGACATTGAAACTAAACAACAATAATTTATGTATGTATAACAGGAATGTCATTGTAAGTCACATAGAGACCATCCGATGACTAAACGAAATTTTAATAAAACGCAGAACTTTGATGACGTATTCAATAACGATTGTAAACCAGACAGAAAAAAAAAAATAAATATTATTATAATAATTAATAATCGTCTGATTCACAGGATGTCACGACGACGCGTTTCGGGAGGACGTGAATACCAATGGTATTATACCATACGAATCCCGTGGAAATAACATTGTGGCTAATTATAGAATTGCCTCCCCCGACGACAAAACAATCGTCAACAATTGCGACGGTTATCGGGTTATTGTTATAACAATATTATCGTAAGCTCGTCATAGTGGTTTTACAAGGTAGACGAGCGATATATAGTCACCGGGACAGGTAGGCGTACGTGACACGTACTTCGTAAATTCGCAATCGCCGTGAGCACGTCGTCGTCGTCGTTGTTGTTGTTGTTGGTCGCACGAACGCGACCGTTCCAGAATCAGAACGAAAATATTATTATCGCGAATCGTGATGATACGATATTACAGGCATTTCAATATCCGTGATTTTGATTTATATTAAAAAAAAAAAAAAAATAGCACGTCCTACGATCGTGATGTCGACGAAACGGGAAAACAACGCAAAGCAGGTACCTATATAGCGGTAGTAGAAAAACACGAAATCGCAATAGAAGCCAATAGAGACGGGAGAGGGGAGGAGGTAAAAAACCACCATTGATGATATTCGCGAGCGCGGGGAGGTAGACGCGTAAAAAGAAAAAAAAACCCAAACCGCAATTCCGTCGACGGCGGTGACTCACCTGAGCGGAAGGGTCGATCTCGATGTTGGTCACCAACGGCACGTTGTCCGATTTCTTTTCCGTGGTCGGCATGGTGATGACGGTCATTTTGGCGGACGGTATGTGATATTATTACGATGTGACGGCAAAAAAAATAAAATCAATTTGTGTGTGTTAAAATTCCCGAGTGGAAGCGCGCAATATGGACTGTGGCACGAGAGACAAGAGATAGAGACACGGATTACTGAACAGTGAACGATCGACGACGACAAAGGTTAAACACCGTCTGACGACGACGACTCAGCGCGCCGCTGCACTCGATGCAGTGTTGCTCTAATACTCCGTGTGCGTGTGCGCGTGTGTGTGTGTGTGTGCGCGCGCGTTTCGCAGATGGTGGGTCGGCGGGGTGCAGGAGTAGAGCGCGGACGATGTCGTAGCGGCGGCGGCGCACTCCGTTCCCACCAGGCGACGCGCCGTCGGCTTGTTATACGATATGAGCGAAGCGGTCGCGGTGTCGACGGGGGATCTCCGTACGTCGTGGTGGGTGGGCGCGAGGAGGACGGTCCCCGTGCCCGCCACCGCCACCGCCCGTCGTGAACCGTGGACCGGGTAAACGCGGAAACACAATAACGTTTATACCTATACAACACGGCAGAGAGGTGTATTTGGTAGGTATAGAATATGTATAATAATAAAAGTACAATAAAATATTATTATTATTATTATTAAAATCATCACGGTTTTTATAGTCACAGAGCGAACTGCGCAGTTGTCGTGGCGTAGGTATACATCGTACCACACGAGTGGATAACCTTTATACCTATATACTGTTGTTATTGTGTACACGAGACCAGTGCAAAAAACGACAGTGAGACAAGCCGGTCGGCGAGGCGGTACCCCGCGCGCGACGGTATACGCACAATAATAATACGTACGCGTTTTACAATACCCCACGTACCTACGTGGTACCTACGTACGTTTTATAAATTGTTGTGTCGCCGTGGTGGGTATGTTATATATTATTGTATTATGCGATATTGTTATGTATATTATGCGACGGTCGCGTTTACTGCGACGTGACAAATCGAACAAAGCGGCCTAATGTTGATCAAATACAACTCTATGCATGATATACGCTGCGGAATAGGTAGGGAATTGTATTTTGTACGTTATCGTTGTGTTTTGATCGCAGTCGCGCGGAGAGGCAATTTGGCACCGTTTGCGCGCGACGACGACGACGACGGCGGCGGCGGCGGAGGCGGCGGAAACGGAGTATATCATTTTGTTGTTGTCGTGTATATTATTATTATTATTATTATAGTTTCGCTGGGTTACCCAAGTGAAATTAACCGACACCCGACTTTTGGTGACTCGGGTCCCCCCCGAAACTTTTGAAAGACCCTCCTCAACAGTCAACTGCAATAAAAATAAATAGATGTATAAATAATTGAATTAGACGGATAGTTGAAACGATTATCACATAACAATATAATAATAGTAAGGTCTATTGGGCAGACGGTCGTATTGAGAGTAACACCAATATAATACGATAAACAGTAAAAATGGACCAAAAATTAATAAACATGTTATTTTATTATCATCAATTAATGATTTATATACTTGGACCGTATTTACATCGTTACGGAATATATAAAAAATTAGTCTCGGCTCTTTTGTCGTACCCAGATACACGATGTGAGGTATTTCGTTCCAGCTGTTCGGCTGGTTAGTTAATCGTTATCTGATCTTTCGGATCTTTGACACAAAACTCGAAGGTGGTCTCTCGTAGAGTTTATTTCGTTTGTTATTATATTCTTCCCCGATTTCATTCATTTATAATATTTCTGTGAAAAATAAAAGTAAATCTGTCCAAGTAAGTATTACAATTTACAGTATAACAATAGTAATATAGTAACAGTATTCAGAACCAAAACGATTAAAACATATATTTTAACCGTCTGACTATTTTTCATTATAACTATCTTTTAATGATATCTATTAATCCTAATAGGTATGCCACTATGTCTATACGAAACTACATAACTACTTGAAAACTTGGGTATGTGCCTAACTTTTATGTGATGAATATTTTCTACCAATTATATTAAACTATTGCCTTGTGGCTTAGATAATAAATAAGACCGCCACACCGATCAACATACCGATTCTTGATTCCCCTTTCGTCATTAGTTATTCAAATGATAATATTAATTAGATATAATAATTATACACAACTATTTATATTACATATTATTATAAAACGATTTAAAAATAATTAATAAATATTGTGGTTCTATGCTTACATCGAAATCATCGAATGATTAAAAACTGTATAATTAAATTTTTGTTTGATAAAATAAAAAATATCTATGTATTTATGAAATATAGCGATTTTTAAAATATTTAATAAAAATCCTTGTTACTATTATCATGCTCGGATTAATTAATGATTAGGTCAGATAGGGCACGTAGGTACATGATACCCGCATAAACCACCACCCACTTATTATAAAGGGGTCCGAGGAAACTGAAAAAGTCCTTTGTTCAATCAGCTAAATATTATCTATGTATAGTCAGTGGTGGCGTGAATGTGATGTCCAATTTGAATTAAAAAAATAGAATTAAAATTATACCATAAATATAGTATAATAAGTAATAACATAAATTTATGGTGAACATTTCAAATATCTACGGTTATTCATTTTTGAAATAACTACCACCTAACCTGTACGGCTGTACCACAAAAAAACAAAAATCATTTGAGAAGAAATAGTTATTATACAGATGAATATCCAACATCATTCAAATAATAACTTAAACGATCACAAAAAAATTAATTTGACTTTCCAGTAGGAATTTTGTTTTAGATATAGATTGAAAAACGTATAAAGAACCTTGCAAGTATTAAGTTTTCAAATATTAGATAAAAACAGAGCATTTTTATGAATTTTTAACAAGGTACAAAATAATTTATAATTTTCGAAAATTCTATAATTTTTATATTTATTGTTTTTTAATCCTGAAATATAATTTAAATTAAAATTATTACTGAGCTGAATTTATAAATCGAACTAATAAATAATAATATAGTAAAATTTGATATAATATCAAAATATACAAATTTAATCCATATTTTCTTTTTAATTTTTTCAATCTATTTTTTTCCTTAGGTTTTTTCTTCGTAATTTTTTTCTATAGTTTTATTTCGTCTACCCCACTATAATGTGTCGATACATCGTGTTAACCAGACCGTGTTTTCGACTTCCTATTTCTTATTTTCTGTCTATTGAAATATTTATACCTGCAATTTAAAAAAAAAAAAAAAAAGAACGAGTGTTTACAACGAAACAATATCAATAATATAGTTGTTACTAATATTGTAGGTATAGGTACCTACAATATTTGTATTACTATTGAAATAACTTTGAGGCTTTGGACATTTTGTGAAAACTAATTAAACTAAATTCATCTATAATATAAATGCAAAACTATAATACATTTATTTAAAATAATATAATATGCCGATCGAAAAAATATTAAAAACATAGTGGATCAGAGAAGAAAAAACATGAATAATTTTGTTTGAACATTTTTATAGATGTAAATAGTTTTGAGTGTTAAATGATAAGGTAAAAAGCGAAATTTTTTGGTTCATATAACCTTGAATTTGATTCGGTTTTTATACATTACATAATATAATAGACTTAATATAAGTACTTATTTTTGAAACATTATATTATTGTCAACCTAGTTTTTCTGTGGATGCTCAGCAAAACAAAATTTTTAAACTTTACCCCCCGTTTCAAGTCTCATTTTGAAAAATATAATTTTTTTAAACAAAACAATTAAAGTCTTTCTTTTTTATTTATAAAAGACATTTATATTCTGTGTTCATAAATACATTATTAGTACAGTAAATAAACTAATAAACGTTGTACAAGACTTAAAAAACCACAAGGAAAGAGAAGATCCATCGACACTATTTCCAGTTTTCTATTTTTTAAATGTATTAAAGAGAATGAGTTAAAATTTCAATAAGTCATATGAAACTGAATATAAATTTGTTAAGTTGTACCAATAGGCAATAGGCTATATAGTTATACATTATTGAAAAATATGATATGCGTGAAAATACATTGAAACATTAACTATTCAGTCGAATTTTATAATAAAACAAACTTTTTGCATCCGTTATTTCAAAAAAAGAAATAATATAAAATTTAAATTTTTTTAAAACAAGTAACTATAATACCAATGAATGTTTTCTTTAAAAAAAATCATGAATTACATTCAAAGTCGTGCAATAGAAATTCTTCTTATTACTTTTATTATTGAACACACAATATATATTTAAAAAAAGTATATTAAATAAGAACAAATATATAATATGTACAAAAAATAAATTACTTCGATAAGTACATTATTTATTTATAGTAATTTAAAAACTAAAGAATAATATTTTTTAATTCTATTGTTTAATTAAAAACAAATAAATATTTATGCATAATATGCTGTTAATATTTATACATTTTTTTTTTTAAACAAATTTAAATGTTTGAATTGTTTTATTTTATTGAAAATTCAAAATACTTATTATTACCTAAAGGTATTTTTTAAAACGTAATTAGTATTCTGTTTCACACATTAAATTTACCGACAGACTAGGATAATAATATCATTGATTAAAATGACTAAATATATACAAATGTACTTATTAATGGTGATATGATTACAAAGTTATATTATATGCCAATCACCAATTTCTATAAAAATATCTGTGATTCCAATGCAGCTATAATTATGTGTTCAAACCAAAGATAATTATTCAAGAATATGTAAATGCCATATGTTTTAGGACCGTTTGATTGTGGCTATGTATTTACATATTTCAACTGTATAATACATGCAAGTTGGTGGTCTTTTTTTTATTAAAAAGAAAAAGAATAATTATCATAATATTATATTATCAATGCTTATGAGAAGTTTATCTTTCTATCATAGGTTGTTTATTTATTATTTAAAAATTCCATGATGGTTAGGTCGAATATCCAAACCATTATTTTATTTTTTATAGCTTATTAAACACTAAACAGTGATAAGAAGTAAGAACAGTAAATAGGTACTCCATTTATTTATAAAGGCTCACAGTCACAGAAAAGCCAAAGGTCTTAACCCGTGCTAGACTTTATTATAATATCGTTTATAGTGTTTATACCACCACTTATATAAAGGATTAGAATGAAAACAAGGCTCAATCCTTCCCTCACCCAATTTCGGAACGCGTGATTTATGCTTGTTCGAGCACTGCAGTAAGATGCACAGTGCACACGTTTAATTCTGCAAATTGCAATTAATATTATTTGAATATATATTTCTAGCTGTAAAGACGTGATAATGGTTCAATAAGTTTCATAACTGCAATTTAGGGCCAGTGCCGAGTGACATATAAAAGTATTGAATTTCCTAACTCCTACAAAGTTCCTATAATCCTTACTATAGCAATCAATGGCACGGAATTTCTAATATAAAAATATATATTTTATTTTTATACTAATATTAATAGTTCTAAGAATAGGTAATAGATCTATTATTTTTTTTACGAGTTGGTGGGAGAACCAAATTTTAATGTCCAATAATACGTGTTTAAAATCATTCGAAGTCTGAACATTGTTCACGAATACAATAAAACCAAAGTCTGACTATAGTTTGAGACCAACTTAAAAAACATTTTCTCAAAAATCTGTTTAAAAAAAGCAAACAGTGAATCTGAATATTCTAAATGATCTTACCAGTCCGTTGTCTACTCCCCTGCAGGTTGCAGTATAGATATACGTTCTGATACTAGATCGCATACGTCTGTATAATAATATATTGTATAAATATATCAACTTTAATCTATATTAACAATAATATACTTGAAACGGTTTCTAACTTTCATAATTTTTCAATTTATTTTAGTTGTAATATTGCTTAATAATTAATATAAATATAATTTTTTAAATCACTACCTATTTTTCTCTCCAAGGACTCTTCAATGTAGGAATTTCAAATAAAAAAATGAAACATTGGCAACCTTGTGCATATACATATTATAATATATTATATATATTAGGTACTATCTGGTTTCACATGTTTGTTGCGTTTAAGTACCTATGTCCTGTACCATTAAATAACAGTATTACAGTAAAGCAGTTTCTTATTATAATTCGTTTAAAATTATAATTACTTTCTACAAAAGGCAAAAAAGTATGTAATTATAAATAGAACACTTGGATATATATTTATTTAAAACTTGAAATATACATTAAGTATTTAGATATGTATGTAAATTATTCCATTGTGTTGTTTGAAGGTGAGAACAAGAAAAACGGGTAGGTAACTACTATATAATATAGCATTGTAATTTCTAAATTACTGAAAATTACAATTATTTACTTACCCGAAATGATATATATTTATATATTACTACCTAAACAGGCTAAACATACATACGAGTACATTCATAAGACGAAAAGGTTTTGAGAAAACAGCATGTGGCTTCTCGAAAGATCGATTTAACACCTGTCCTGCGCTGGATGGCGTCCTGTTAATATAGGTAGTAAATAAATAAAATAGTACCTAAGCCATATATCGTTTGCATCACTTTTGTTCGTTTAGAGTTTTTTTGTAAGACAGATATGTGCATTGTTCGATTTTTGGGTTATTCATTTTTTGTGCATCGTCATTATTTATCCTATTCCAAATTGTCATACATCATTATAACGCACCAGCATATTATTTAACAATAAAAAAAAAAACTGGAAAAGACTTAGAGTAGGTACTCAAAAGCACAAATTGCTTGCTCATTATACAATAAACCTAACAGTATTGATTTATAATATTCTAAAATATTTCTAATATTTATTCCAACTACAATATTAAGTAGGTTTATATGACGTAGCCACGTAGGTATATTTATGAGTATTATGACATATTATTTTGTATACACACAGTACACACATATATATAATAATAATGACTACAATTTAATTGAATTAAGTCAATTTGTTTTTAATCATTTTCATACATTTATCATACGTGAGTTATAGTAATTATTGAATTTGCAATCAGAATTTTGTATTAAAAGTTATTATAATTATTTTTTATATCCATTTATTGATCGGAATGTCGATGCACGCAAATTATGTATGATAATTTGACATAGATAAACTGACAATGCGCATACAATAATCAGCCGAAAAAATGCAAAATACATTCAACTAACAAAATAATCACTAATATTTTCCATTATTTTTTTTAAAACGAATTTAATAATACCTACAATATTTTATACTATTTATATTTGCATTTATCTACTCGTGGTTGGAAACTTATCGTTATGCCTTTTGAATTTATAATATGAACAAGAGATTATAGTTTGTACTAATGCTGTAAGAATACTGAATACTATTAAAATTAAAAATAACCAATGTATATTTTTTCTCTTTACGAAATTCATGTTGAATAAAGATGAACTTGATTCTAAAATAATATAATAATATTGTTAAATAATATTCAAAAAGAACAACTTATTAAACTCAAAACAGGAAATTCTAATAGGTTAATTAGGAGTTGGTTAAACTGGTTTTCATCTACATAATATACATGAAAATAATAAACAAATATTATTATGTTATTTTTAACAATAAAATAACAAATTGTTCCTGTGAACGAATGAACAATTGTTTTAAAAAGTTAGCTTAGTAAAAATAAAACTGAGAAGTCTATCTGACAAGTAAATGACACAAAGTCGACTAAATGAATTGTTATTTATTTGTAGAGTACTAATAGGAATTCGTCAGTAACATTTATTATGATGAAATGACCGATAAAAAGCGTCGTTATTGTTTATTGTACAGCTACTACGTATAATACTTTAGTACATTTTTTCCATTAAGTATTATTTTTATGGCAAATATATTTTTAATTTGCTTATTATTAATAAATAATTGTAAAATAAAATCAGTATTTGAAAATTATTACTACTTTTATTAATTTATTATTGTTAAAAATATTTATTATTATTATTTTAATAGATTTACCTGCCAAAATTTCTGCAGCTATGTGCACGTTTGCATAAATATTAAAATGAGATTAATTCAGTAATTTCACGAACCTTTCGTAAAAACTTCTGTATGGCTATACTGTTATTTTTTATCTACCAATTATCAGTATAAACTATGGAATAAAGACACTTTTACTATATATATTATATATAGCCATAAAGGTACCTATTTATAATATTAGATATTATTTATTATTAATATTGATACAAAATGTGTAAACTGCATATTACGTTAATACATACAATTTTAAAAAAAAAAACATTCAAACAACTATTACTGATTGTTTTTAATTTAGCGCAAAATTTCTTATGAAATAAATTGTATGTATGTTATCTTAATAAATCTTATAAATACAGACAACAAGCTACTGGCATTTAGTCCAATAATACATAATATATTATGTTCAAAGTGCATCAAAAAAGTTTCATAGTCGCCACGTTATTAATTTTTTTATTATACGTTTCAATAGTATGATAATAGTATAATAGGATAAATTGTTAATGATGTTCATATACCTATATATACACTCCGAAACGAGTACTGAACTCATATCATAATGGACATATTTTCCCAGTTTTTTAGGTTCTGAACGGAGCGATGAATGTATTGGTTTTACAATGTTGTGTGTTTTTTTTGTGTGTCTGTGTACACGAGAACCTTTCGAAATAATGCTTCAATTTCAAACTTTGGGGGTGGTTTCCAACAGCAAAATGAATCTAGTTGGTGCATTGGAGACATTTTTGGAAATTCCCAATAGTTTTCAAAAGCGCTGGGAAAAACCAAAAAAAAAAAATTAAGGAAAAACGGGAATTTTTACGCAAAACCAGTTTTCGACAATAATCGATTTTTTATATGGTTGTAATTCAAAAAATAATCACTGTAAATACTTGAAATTTTCACCAAATTTTTATGTTAGTGTTATCTATATATAGTTAAATTTTCAAAAAAAATTGATTTTTTTCGAGTTAATTCTAAACCGCTGAAATTTTCGATTTTTTTGATAAATTTTTTTTTGAAGTGTCAATAAAAAAATTTTGAATAACTAAAAGAGTAAAAATTTAATACAAGGTTCCTTATGAGTTGTTCTTATTGACTATTGTAGCTAAAAAAAAATTAAAAATCGTTAGTCACAATTTTTTTTTATAAGCGTTTATAGTTCAAATTTTTACGAAATCTGTCGAAAACGCGAAAATTTGCAAGTAAGTTTGATGTTGAAAAATCATAAAAATGTTTGTGTTTATAACTAAGGATTAAAAATACAACACTAAGTTTTCCATAAGTTTTCCTTCATGTATCTATAGAGAAAATTCGAAGCATCATTAGATGTTCTTATTGTTATTAAAAAAATTATAAGAATACATAGGCACAATTTTTTGAAGTAGGTAGCTAAGAGTTGAAAATTTAATACAAGATTTTTCATAAGTTTAGTTTACAATAATTATAAAAGAACTTAAATTTTGGTGTATTCAGGCCATTAAAACATAAACCACCTTTTTCACCAACCACTAGAAATTATATCCTAGGCTGACAAATCAT
>VUJU01004877.1:0-16382 GCA_009835225.1 Aphis craccivora
TTTTTTTTTTTATTTAAATTTTTTTTGCATATTTTTAGCAAAGACTTACCATTAAGCTACATTTTAGATAATATTATAGAACACATTTATACGATTTTTAGTGCTATAAAATTCTAACCCTAATGAGTACGACTATCACCACATAATATGACTATTGTAAAATGTACAACGCATGACTATGGATTTTCATCCCCTATTTTAACCTTTTCAATCCTTTTTATTACAACGAAATGTAGCGTATGTATTTTATCAAAAACCAATTTGTATACCAAATGTTAATACAATTGGTTCAGCGGTTTAGATGGGAATAGACGGACAGAGTTAATTTCAAATGTAACATAATATTATATTATAGTAGGGATATAATAATATACCCATATTTAATATTTATTTATTTATTTTTATATAACTAATTCAATTTGGTAAAACTAACAAAATAAAATCTTTTCTTGTTATTTTTAGTCATCCAAGATCTTTAATAACACGGTGTCAAAAATTGAGCAGAATAATATGTTTATTATTGAGTGCAATGGTAATAAGCTTATTATTTTATGATTTTGTAGACAGTGAGTAAAAATAATAAAAAAACAAACTAAAATAACATTTTTTAATAAAATTACCTTTATGTATGTACAGATGATGAAGAACATTTTTTAAAATTTGAAATAACACTTTCTCAAATTTATATTTCAATACAAGGCAGTTTAATACACTTATTAATGACATTTAGCACTACTTATTGTTTTAAGTAAATATTTCTTAAACTGTAAATTGTATGTTAAACCATTTTATAATAGCACTTACATATAGTTACATTTATTTATAAATTATTTACTTTCTTTCGAAGATAGGGTAATTAAGACTCAATATGGCCCTATCAAATAATGTCAGTGCTAATAAATTTAATTACTATACGTAATACTATTTAAATAATATTAAATGATAATTTCTTATTTATTAAATTTGGAATTTAATTATAAAAATATTTTTAAATGTATTTTCAGTAGAGGATCTGAATTCGAAAAGTATATTGCTGTTGAAGAAGTAGAAAAGAATTTTGAGACAATAAAAAGTATATTAAAATGTATTATAATAAATCAGCTAAATGGCCCTTTATAAATTCCTACACGGGACATAGCATGAAACTATTAAAAGATATTATGTAAGTTGCTATAAAAATTTAAAAATTAGATAATGTTACTTTCCACACTGTGTTAAAATTAAAAATAAGGAACGTTTTACGCTATTTTATGAATAACATAACATTATAAAAAATTCAAATATAAATACTTAGTAAATATTTTAAGTCTTGACAGTTGTTATTTTTGAACTAAAATAATTTTTTTTTTTTGTGTGTTGTTACATATCCCATTATTATGTTAGTTTTTATTATTTCATAGTTATTAAAAAAAAAAAATACTGGGAATTCTGACGGTTGACCCACTAAAGTACTAACTACTTCAATGTTAAAGACTGAAGCAAATTATCTGAATTTCAGATCCATGATATGAAGACAGGCATACTTTTGTATAACCATTACATTCCTCGCTCAGTTAAGAATCTAAAATTATGTTTCATGAAGTAATAACCTAAAAACTTAAAACATTTCCGTGTCTCCATATATACATTTTTTTCAAGAACTGTAAAAAGTTATTTTTTATTAAAATCCACTTAGAATTTAGATATATAGTCATTTTAATTGAAAAGTTGAAAACTACAACTTAAATAAACACTCGAGTATTTTTAATTTTAAATTAAAAGGGAATGATATATAAGATCAAATGTATCATGCAATGTGCCAATATTAAATATACCAAGTAATGAACTGTAGAAACAAACATATCTAATTTTTATTTTTATACCTGGATGACAAGTAAGAACTTACACAGTAACACACACTCCCATATATATATATTATATATATATATTATCTGCTATGTCCTGTGTACAAAACGTAGATTAGGTTAACCTAACCTAGGGGTTCATATTTCAAACCTCTCACTTGGCCTAAAAAAAAGGAAGATGTTATTATCCTATCCATGTTTTTATGATCTATGGTTTATACTTTATACTGAAAATAATATTTTTTAGTGATGTACAAAAAGTAACCCCCCTTGGATAATTCCTGACTACACCACTGACTGCCTGTGTAGTCATGGAACTACTCTACAACACGAATGCGCACGTTTTATATTCTTATCTATAACAAGCACAACTCAATTGACTTTTACGATTTTCCTTATCAATTTATCAAGCTTAGGATTAAAAACAAAACTTAATTGTTGGATTTTGGATTGTTTCTTATTATGGCATTATTATACACTAAACAGTAAACACTATTTAAAAATATGAATTTATAAAAAAAATACATACGCCTATAAATATAAGTACGTGTTTTACATTAAATTCTCAGTTATTATAATAATAACTATTAATATTTAATATTATTAGAAATAATAGGATATCAATATTAAAAATTGTAGATATGTCTTTATTTCATACATATTGAGAAGATACAAATATTTGCTATGTCAAGTATTAATATTTTTAAATAGTGTATTGGGAAATGTTTAAGAGGGCAACCACTGTTTTTCAGGAGCGCAATCGTATTGCGTTTTTTATGTTAAAGGATAAAATGGACCCAATTATATTACAGCGAACCTAACCTTAAAGGCGCCTTAACCTATCCTAACCGTGGAATTTATCCCAGCTAAATTAGATATCTTATACATATATTAATTGATTAATTGATTACTACACCCATATAATAATTAACTATATAATTTGTATCTATAGTTAACAATAGCTTTACCATTAATTATCGTGTTTTAAAATAACGATTTTCATATTGAATCATTTGAATCCAAAATAGGTTTTATACATTAAAATGTAAAAAATATTCCATGTTCATTTTATTGATCTAATAATAATATCTTTTACCAGCTATTCTCAAATAATTATACATAAGATATACACTCTTTAATTACTTATGCATTAATATTATCTTAGAACCTTGGTGGAGAAAATTATTAAATAAAATTGTTCCGAGAAAAGTAGTTTATTTGCCTGCTCAGATGGACGAAAGAAGTAATAAAAATACTGGAATAAATTATTGGCTTTTAGCTGGATGGTACTATTTTATGTTATTATTTATGTATAATTAATAACCGTGAATAATTTATTAATAAAACGAAATTTTTACGCAGGACATTATGTTTACTTATCTATGGTTTATCGACTGTTTTAATCATTACCTTTGGATTGAAATTAGGACAAGTTAAAAGCTTACACTGGTTAATGACAATACTAATAACAGTTCTGCAAAACGCATTACTATCTGAACCTTTACAAATAATAATATTTAGTTATATTATATTTAAACTCGATCAAGTATCTAACTGCATTGATATATTAATAAAATTATAATATTTAAATGATTTATTAATACAATAATAATATTTTTATTATATTATTAGGGACAGCATCATATATTATTAAACAACTATACAATTTATTTGAATAATTTCCGTGAAAATACTAAGAATCAATTACAGAATATTCGATTTGTCCAAAGTATAAGGGAATGTAGAAAAAGATATGTGTATAGTCCAATGACACGAAAATCTGCTCAAGTAACTAGCTATGATAATACTGAATCGTTTTGAATTTTACCAATTAGTTATATTTACCTAAGAAATAGTAGGTATATGTTAGATAATAGCCTACAAATATAAATATTATTTATGTATGTAATTATCTAAATTTATAACAATTATAATAAATAATATTAAAAATATATTCTTATATCTTATATAGATTTTACAAGCTAAATATATAGATAAATTGCGAAATGCAAGTTTTCAAGAAAATATTACTACATGTCTACTACTAATAGTAACATCATTAGTTTGTATTAGCGCTTTATATTCATTTAGCAACCCCAAACATATTGTGCATGTCAATAATATTAACAAACTATTTCTCAAAAGCATATTACAAACAAATATAATGGATTTGGAAATGTAACATAAAATAGAAATAACTTTAGAAAAATATGCTTTAATGGATAATTTAATTACAGTTTAATTTTAGGATGAAAGCATTTTTAACTGGATCGTTTTTAAACCCTTTTCATATCAGAGAATACTATAATGGAATACCATTAGTCAATAAATCAATGTCATTTCTAAACGAAGGTATAAATGTTTATTTAACTAATATAATAAATTATAAATTGTAAATAGGTATAATGTATAAATACATAATGTATGCAACATTCTAATATTCAATACTCAATAATAATAAATTAACCCGACTATCGAACTTATTATTATAAATAAGTTATTTCTAAATACTTAAAGTTAAATTCATATTGTATTACAATTATTTTTATATAATAGATAATGCAAGAGGTTGGTGTAGTTTTTACAACAGTAAATTAGTAAATGGTGGAATCAGACTAAAACAAAATAGAATCACAGAAAATAACTTGAGATGGGAAAATGATGTAGGCAGTTATAAAGAAGGATGGATAAAAATTACCAATATTGAAGAGGTTACAGCTTGGATATACAGATCTATACCTGTAATCAAATATTTTGGACTATGTATGTATAATTAGTTAATAATATATTATATAATATAACTATATATTATACCTACTTATAAAACAGTGTAAGTACTAAAGATTAAAACAATTCACTTGAAAATTTTAGGGTTTCCTGAAACCAACAACTCTGGATTTGTATTAGATTTAACTGGACAACTATCAGAGTATAAACAAAAAATAAACACTCACTTAGAAAATGGATGGTTGGATAATAGAACGAGAAGTCTAGTTATAGAATTTCATACATACACACCTGGTATAGATTGCATTACAGTGTTCAAAATAAAATTCCAAACTTTATCAGGACTAATGTATACAATACATAGTGAAGTATGTTAACATGCGGTTTAAATACTTAAGTGTACTATTTTTTATTAGATATTGTGATTGTGAATATTTTTTTGTATCAAAATTCAAAATATTTTAGGGTTGATTATTTTAGGTATGTTATATGCTCTCGACATAAATAACTACATCCCTCTATTTTCATAGAATTCATAGTTTAAACAACAATTACCTGTGTAGTTTTTTCTATATAATCACCAGTAACTATTTAATAACTCACAAATTATATGTTTACTCTTTGGTACCTTTTCAACTATCTCATGAAACACCGCCGAATAAACTTTTTCACCAAATACCTTTTTGAACTTGGTGAAAACATTATACTATATAGTTACTAAATACTAGATCCGGTTTGTATAGGGTGGCTGACGATATTCTATCCAAGGGAAATGGGAACCTGACGTTGTAGAAAAGTAGGCACACGAATACACGGGTTAGAATTTTCCCTTTATCGATTTTAAATCGCTTTTTTTTCCCCGGGCTAAAATTAATCTAGCTTTCGATCGTTTTCCATCTTGCTTCAATTGAAATATATAATACAAACTCGTTAACAATGATACATTTTATATGATTTTCTACTTCTCATGATCTTAGACATAGACATATTTTTTCTCAAACACAAAAATCTAGAGAAAGGTTCGTCAAACGCTTAAAACCCTATGTAAATTCAATATCGATAATATATTATTTATATACGAGTATTTATATAAAAAATATGTCCATATAAGATATAAAATCAAAAACCGTAGTAATTTCCAGTGTTCATAAGTACTTATTAATTTTTAAAATTGATTTTTTTTTTATCATATATTTGTAAAAAAAAAAAAAAATGTGTTCCATATTTCTATTACTATTATAATAGTAAAGTAATCTGTAACTATAATATAAAATATCAAACAACCTATATATACCTAGTCAAAAGAAAACATATATTCTATTTTCGTAAGCCAAAAATAAGTAGTACCCTATAGGAGTTAAAATACGAAGTTATAGCGTGAGGCTCAAGAAATCTACAATGATATAACTTTTATTGAAAACTACCCATATAGTAGGCACTGCAGTAATTTTTTAGTCTATCTACAAAGGACAACCAAACAAACGTTAATTTTTATACAAAAAAAAAAAAAAAAAAACTAAAAAGCTTCAATATATTGTAATAATATTATAACTCTTATCGTGATACTGATATTGCATCGTGTATGTATAGGTTTGGTCGGTGCCTTCGAGTTCGGCGATCGTTACGTGGAATACTTACGTGTTCACGCTGGTGTTCATGTTTGCGTACGCGTTGACGGCCGTGCGACTGATGGTGTCGCTGAAACACATGGTGTCCGCCGAGCACGACCACGGCGGCGGGGTGTACCGGCTGATGTGCGCGGCGTACGAGTGCGCGGTGCTGGTGGTCGTCATGTGCGCCATGTTCGCGGTGACCGGCCGCTGGAAACTGATGGAGTTGGCGCACGAGCGGTACATGTCGGCCGGGGAAACGGAGATCGTCGGCAGCATGACGTACATGTGTCAGGCCCACGAACACTTGGCCGCACTGGCGTCCGTCACCGTGGCCATGGGGCTGTTCCGCACGTTCCAGCTGGTCATGTACGAGAGACGGGTGTCGCACGTGGCCAGGGCGCTGGGCGCGTCCGTGAAGCCCGCCACCGCCGTGGCCGCGTACAGCCTGATCGTCACGTACGGCGCCTGGTCCGGCGTGGCCGGCGGCGACGGTTACGGGTTCTTCAACGCGTTCGTTTTGGCCCGAGTCGGCGGGCGGTCGACAACGGCCACAGCTGTCTCGGCCACGGCGTTCCTGCTGTTAAACGCCGCCGTCGTGTCGATCATCACCAAGCGCTATGTCCTGTCGAAACTTTACACGCGAAAATGACTGGACGTGCCGTGTACCGCAGCAGTGTTGCCGTTGCGGTGCGTGCGCCGTTCAACGATGTTATATTATATACAATTTACATATTTTTACTGTTTATAACTATACCCGTTATCCTATATTAAACTTATTATTTATTTCATAATATTGCATATATCATTAACAATGATATCGTTTGTCAAGACGCCGCCACACTCACAATTTTGGTATTGAACATATATTATTATTAATAATAAATATTTATTTAATAATACATACTCGATGGATTAAATTCTAAGACGCCCGTACAAATAATTATAATTTATCATAATTACAGAGTGAAATTATAAGAGTGGAAAATTAATGGCATTTATATGATCGCGTGAATGTGAATTGTTTTAATTTCTACAGGCCTATATAATGATTTTGATTATTCGATTGGTAGTTGATAGGTAATGTTTGACCTTTTTAATATTCTTCAATAGTTTTAATTTTTCAAACTCCATCGATTATATAAAGATTCGTAGTTTTAGTTACTTTAGCTCATTAAAATATAAACGAAACGGAAAACGTAATTTTGTACAAAATAAAAAAAAAAAATCACAATATAAGGACAAGTACCTATCGGAAAAAACTGAATATTTGATTGTGTGACATTGTATGCTAGAAAATAATATTATATTCGTGTACAGAGAAAGTTCGCCCAAATAAAGCTCGAAACAAATATTTAACGTAATTTATTTTATTTATTTTTAATGTTTATTTATTGTTTTTACCGTTTATAATAATTAACATCAAATTAGAAAATCGACTGTGAGTTTAATATTTTTTTGCTTTATGAACTATTTAAATATAAAATCGAAAGTATTTTATTATAACAAAAACAATATCAATCATAATAAATTATAATATTATATATTATTATTAACTTTAGGAATTACTTAAGTTGAATTCAAAAATAGCGAATGATGCAATTAACTACCTATATTATAGTTACTTACATAATTATTAAAAATACTGAAATAGTAAAATTACACCATACGTAAAAAATAAGTTTAAAATAATTTATTAGATTCAATAATAACCAACTATTTTTAAGGAGTTCAAAGTAGGCAATTTCTACATAAACTTGTGCGTGCAAGTTCAATAAAATAGGTATATGGGCAGTGGGCACTGTTGTAGTAGGACTGTATATATTTATAATACAATATATTATATATTATATAGTAATTTATAATTGTATACAAATTCTGGATCGTCAAAATTATATAGGCCAAAGGGAGATAATAAGATAATAAGCCAATATGCTATACTAAATAAACCTTAAATGTGATGACAAAAAGGAAATTTAGTTATCATTAAGTATAGTATTTGTGGAAAGACATTCAACAGTACCATCACCGTTGAGAAATTAATTTAGTTTTGAATTAAAAATCAAATTTGTAAAAAAATCTCTAGACTATTTAATTTAAACCTTTTGAGGCGTCATCCGAAAGTGAAACCGTAAGGATAGGTAGTTGGTCAATAATTAAAAAATTAGAACATTTATAATCAATAAAAATTTTAATCATTTAATATATCATTAATATGACTATATGACTATGACATTATGACATTAATATATAACATACTGTAATATGTATTAATGTATGATTATATTTAAAAAAATATAAGTTTTAAATAATTAAAATTAGCACGATAGTTATTCTTATAGAATTCGTAAGAAATATTAATGAAAATAGTATGGTGTCATTTATTTTTTGTCAAACTTTTTTATACTTTTTATAATGTCCTCAATGTGTTCATCTATCTGCTTATTCCGAAACGCAATAATTTGTTTTAATTTTTCAACTCGAAACTTATTCTATTTAAAATATAAAACAGAAATTCTATTAATTAATTTTCAACATTTAAAATTTACTTATTACTTATAAATATTTACTTCTTTATAAAAATATTGTTCTTCTGATGAAGCTTCGTGTTTGTTTTCACCTGAATCTCCAATTGAACCTCCTCCGCCAAATCGACCAATTTCCGTCTCAACACTTTTGTACCGGTTAAATCTATATGTAGTATGTAGGTAACATACATAAAATATTATATAACTAATAAACGCAAACTAAAAAAAAAACGGTGAAATAAAATAATTATTATGTATACAGATTACAAGATGATTTACCATTCATTCTTATCCCCATTTTTTTATTTGATAATGAATTTATTTAAATTCGGATTTTTGAAACTTTTATTTGATGATGATTTTAAGCCTCGAAAAGCATTTATTTATAAAATACAGCAAGTAGATAAATTATATAAATAGATAACAGAATGAATACAATTATATATTAAACTTTTAAAAATACGAGTAGTGAGTACCTATTTAAACACCATATTTTCAAATTTTTCAAAAACTTCATAGTAGATACTTAAGGAGTTTCCCATAGTGATAGAAACTTCTATTTTTCAAATGAGACCCCCCCCCTCACTGATTTTTACTTGTAAATTATTTGGTGGATAATTTGTTGTTGAGCCTAATTCAACATTAGAATATTTTTTTCAAATTTAAAATATTTATACTAAGAATAAAAGCATTTAAATATTATTGACAAAAATTAAAATTGTTGTAATATTGGATCCTGTTTAAAATAGGGGTTGTTATTTGAAACACAAAGTTTTTATCTTCACCAAACTTCACAGGAGTACAAGGTACTCCTCAAGTAGTACAAAAAAATCTAAAGAATTTGAAAATATAGTATTTAAGTAAATATATTTAAAAATTTCAAAAATTGTATTTTGAATAACTGCGTTATTGAAAAAGAAATATGAGGTGAGCATGTTGGATAATTGGTGAATCATTCTACATGCAATGTATAAACTACAAATAAATAAATACCTAATGATCTATAATATCTTTAACTCGTAAAAATAAAACTATAACAAAATTCAAACTTTTATTTTAAGCCCTAAACAACATAATAGATTCACGCAGATGCACCTATATGAATCTTAAAACGTTAATTATTATACATTTATACATAGGTAGGTACCAAAAAAGTCTTACCTCATTGTAGAAGTATTCTTTCTATACAAGTACAAACACTTGTTAGTTTTTCTTAATAAGGCATTCATTTTAACAAATGCTTTTTTTCTAAACGTTTACTTTGGTAAGTAGGTACATATAGGAGTTCAGGAAATAGGATAATAACTATACTTTTACAAGTGTGTACGAACTAGCTGGTAAAATAGGTATACTAGAATATATATGGATAATAGTTTTACATACTATTATTAAATATAATCTAAACAACACCATTATTTTAATACTAGTTTGCTCATTAGCACGCTGTATTGACCTAGGTCGTATCTATTTAAATAACAAAAACAAAATACACATAGTACACAATACACTTAATCTTTATATTTTAAATATAAAATAAAAAATATATTATGGTAATCTATAAAAAAACAACATTATTAAATCTAATACATAATAGTTAAAAATAATGATTTCTAAGTGACTAAATCGATAAGTAAATATCTAGAATGGTAATCATAAACATTAATAGTAATAGATGTGTTAAATTTAAATTCATTCAAATTTTAATGACAATTAACATTTGATTATTTGAAACAACGAACGTTGTTCTAGCGGGCCAAGTAGGTACCTACTACCTATATGAGCAACCGTGTATTAGCAAATTTTTTTTTACGACCACCGTTTTTTCCAATTTAATATTTCATAAATAATAATTTCGTAATATCAATATAAGTACTTACCATTATAATTTATTCTGTTACATAAACTTTTTATGTACCTATTAAGTACCTACGATATACCAAATGAGGTTAATACCACAGACTACAATATAAAGATAATGGTAGGTAGTAGTTTTCAACGTTTTCGTATACCTACCTAGTTTGTGTGAATACCAATAACACAAATTAAGCCTGAATAGTCTGATTTATTAATATAATATTTATATAAGAAGATACCTATTATATAAATTATGAAGTGTAAAAATATCAATCCACCTTGGCATGAACATTCTCTAGTGTTCTGATGTTCAGTGTCCAGTGTGCTGTGGTCATAAATCATAATTTGTTTGTAACTACTATTGTTCTGTATCATGACTGTCATTAATAATTTAATCTGTGCAAGTGCATCATGAAATATGAATCATGATTTAGGTACATTGTACGTCTTCCCTATATATAGACAGTGCTGTATAATATATTATTAATTATTATTATATTGTTATCTATCTTAGTGATAAATAACAATAATATACTAATTTGTTATCTATGATCTATCAAATACCATATTATTATCTTTCTGATATCAATATATCATAATCATTCAGTACATAATTCAGCATAATTCTGAGTGATTTTTAATCTTTTCAGAAGTTTTCTCTATTAAAATTTAGAAGTGAAACTTGAGAAGCTAAAACTATGAAGTATTTATATAGTATAAGTTATCAATATTAATTATTAATAACATAGTACACCATGTTACTTTGTTATTAGTTACCTAGTATAGTTATATACGTTTAAACTGTTAGTTATATAGATTTACAAACTTTTATAGTCCACACATATTTTAAACTCTAACCTACCTCATTAGGTACTCTATTGCAATCTTTGGCATAATATATAAACCAGTAAGTTATTACTTATTACTAATCTAATTTATTATTATTATTTTTATTCTTAATTATCATGGAATAATATTAGGTATGTTGATTTGGTAAAAGTAGATTATTTTTTTTATAGGGATTATGTTTTAATAATGAATAGGTAGGTGATACTGTGATAAGTAGCAGGCTCGGATCTGAGGGAGGGGCTAAGAGGCTTTAGCCCCCTCTCCGGCCGTATTTTAAGTTATATAAAATTAAATTACTCTAAAAAATATTTATAGCAAATTCTTTATTTATCATTTTTTAATAATAAGCCCTTTTTGTGCTCCCCATTTATGATTTCTAGATCCGCGCTTGATAGATAGTTTAAATAATAGTGAAATTTCCAATGCTTAGATATTTCAAAATTCTATTAAACAGTGAACAGTGATACCTAATGCAAATTAATAATATTAACCCAATTACCTATTTAATAATTATTTCAAGTTCAATTGTCATGCATCTATAAATGTGTATTTACACCTTCTTTAATAATATTGGAAATTATATTATCTATACAACTTGTTTATATTTACTTCTATAAAATATTATTACCATTTACCATTAATGTTATAATATACAATTAACCTAATCAATGATATTACCACAGAATAGATTAAATTCTATTGCAAAAAACAGAATAAATTTTTTTTTCATTAATCCTGCAGTAGGTATAGGCACTAATATAAGATTTATACCCAAATAATGTCTAATTTAAATTATATTTTTTAACAGTTACCCTTCGACTTGATCTGTGGTTGTGAGTAATTTGAGTAGAAAAATAAGATTCATACCTACAATTTACTTCTATCATGTACGAAGTTCACATTCTTTTTGTAGGCTATTGCCGACCGACAGAAGGTGGTATGTTGGCCAATTGTACATGCACATTGGTCAAAGGTCCAAAAAACATTATTGTTGATACTATGACTCCATGGGATGGTAAGAATTTAATAAATGCTATTGAAAAACATGGAATTGGATGTGATGACATTGATTATGTAGTTAGTACTCATGGCCATTCTGATCATGTGGGTAACAATAACTTATTTTTAAATGCTAAACATTTGGTAGGCCGATGTATTAGTTACAAACAGATGTACTATGATGACAGTGCATTTTTCAACAGTGATGGTGTGTATGAAATTGATGAGAGTATTCGAGTTATCTCAACCCCTGGACATACACTGACTGATGTATCTGTTATCGTTCAAACCCCCAAAGAATCAATCGCAATTGTGGGTGACTTATTTGAAAATGAAGACGATATAATGGATGAATCTATTTGGTTAAATGCTGGTAGTGAAAATCCGGATTCACAGAAAAAATATAGAAAAGCTATTATAGAACAAGTGGATTGGATCATACCAGGCCATGGTGCTATGTTTTCTACTAGGAAATATAAGTGAACAAATTATTATTAAATATTTAAAAATATTTAAATAATCTTTATATAATATTTTTATATTAATGTATAATAATCATATTATTTGTACAAAGTACCTATGCTGCCAATAATTGTAAGGAATTGTTAACAAACATTATGATATTATAATTATTAGTACTTACTTGTTTTATTTTTGTTTTTAATACATTATTATTTATGATTATAATATGCCATACAATAACTTTTGTACAAACAATATTTATGCATCACCTATATTATCATTTATCACTAACTATAGTTTTTCATATTTTATAAAAAAAAAAATATATCAATAATTATGTAAGTATAACTTGTTAGTAAAAATATTCTATGTTGTAATTATGTAAGAAGTAATAACAACAAATTTCATTCTAATTGTAGGTATCTACACTGTATTAAAGTTAAAATATATTTATAGTACAATGTACTTATATTTTATACATGATAAATAATAGGGTTGAATGAATACAACAATAATTAGAAAATATTTAAACGTTTTGGTATTTTTTCCTTGATTCTGTTTTCATAAGTATGGCGGACTTTGTTAAACACTGTGAACAACACTTAGGATAATTTTTATCAGAACGGAATGGATGGCATATTTGATTAGGCAATTTACATGAAGTGCACGGCTCACATCTGGAAAAAAGAAAAAATATTACAATTTATGTTAATTCTTTAGATGTTTATATTTTTTATATGACTTACTCCATAGTTTTTATAATTGGGGTTTTTGAGTTATTTTGCCTAGAACAAGTTCTTTTTTCACATTTTCCCACTGGATACCAAATAGAGTCTACTTTGTAGGCTGATTTAGTTTCCTCATCATAACATTTTGTAACTGTAATATGTGTAAAAAAACATCATTTTTATTCAGATTATAATCATTTGTATAGGTACCAATATAATTAACAGAAAATGTTATGTTGATTTTAATTTACCAGGATAGGTATCTACCCAGATTTTTACAACTATTATTTGAATAACTCAGATTTAAGATTTAATTGTACACCTGTAATATTTTATAACACCCTCATCCCTCGATCATCTGGGATTAAATAACTAGGCTTAATACTAGGTAAACACCTAACCTGGTTTTCTTATATAAAGGATAATCACAAGACTGCAAAAAAGCTGTAGACTTCACTTGTCTTATTAAGGACACTTTTACATTAAAACTCGACATAATCCATTATAGTTATTTTTCTATAAGATTTAGAACTTTTATGAATAAATTAACATAAAAATTTTATAAATTTGTAACTACAAAATAATTTACTTATTTTCACAAATTCATAACTTGAAACGCTTATAAAAAAATATAGCAAATGTATTTTTAATATTTTTTAATTGTTGTATAATAACAAATAACTTATAATTTGGAAACTTGTAAACTTGTATTAAACGTTTACGCATTTTTACTTACAAACAAAAATGTAATCACAGATACATAAATCTAAATAAGTAGAAAATTTAAAATTTCTAATTATACCTAAATTAGCTCTTAAAGCGCAACAATATTTTGAAAATTATATTGATCATATTATCTAGAAAATGATAAAAACATTTTTCAAATTTCAAATCTCTAAGGTGATTTATTATTATCGGGATTAATATTGATATTGATTAATGACTAAAAACAAAATAGATTTTGTGAAAAACAAACTTTGAGTAGGTACCTAGATATTTCCAAGTTGTATAATTCTTAGTTTGGCCTGATTATTTTGTAAATTATAACTACTGTGAATTTTTACTATCCCTCTCTGTACTCTGTATCAATTAGTTTCAACTTTCTACCAGAAACTCTAATAGTTGAATTCTTGAGAATTTTTACTGCTACAGAGCATTATGACAAAAAACTTCACTGTAAAGCAAACAAATTACATTCATCATTTTATTGCTGCATTCATAATCTAAAACATTTAACACTCAGTTATTGTTTATTGATAAGTGATAATTACAGAACAACTGCAAAAATCCTATTGAGAATAATATTAGATTACATTTTGTCATTATTTTTAATTCTCAAAATTTAAATTAATATTAAACATTTTTATTATATTATAAAGGTAAACTTTCTTTTTCCAAAAAATATTGATTAACGTTTATGCCTGTTGAATATTGTTTTTTTATAACTTGATTATTTAAAAACAAAAAACAACTTTAAAGCAAAATTGTATTGTTATTTTAATTATTATTTAGTAAAAATAATAAAATGTATCTTTTTTAGTTTCTGAGTGGAGCGCGAAGTGATGATAGTATTGTTTTTACAATGATGGGGTTTTTTTTTTTTTTGTTTAAATGAATACCCGATAAATTGTCGATAAAATTTAAGGGTCAACTTTGAGAGTAATCTTGGATAGCAAATTGGAATATTTGGATGTAGTTCACACTAATTCACTACTTCAGAAAGGTCAAGATTAAAAATATCCAATATTTTTTTTTATAATCGGGAAAAATAAACAACAAATTTTTAAAAAAAAAATCGAAATTTTTACGCTAATAAACTACAACAATATTGTTTTTTTTAGCATTTAAATTTAAAATTTTAACAAAATTCATGAAAATCTCGAAAAATACAAGCTATATTTTATAATTGGAAATACATGGTAAATGTTCTATTTAAAAATTAAATAAGTACATACTTACAAGGTTATTTACAAATTTTTAAACCTGTTTATAAAATATTTATTGGAAAACCAAATTCATATTTCATGGGCATATGAAGTACAAATGTTCACAACATTAGATTTACCTATAGTATAGGTATAATAACTATTTTTTTAAAACGAATAGTCATAGATACATACTTGAAATTTTCAAAAAATGTGCTAGGTATTTATAGGCATTCCAAATTTTCATGTCAATAAAAAAATTATTCACCTAGTCAAAATTTTTGAAAATTTAATACAAGATTTCACATAAGTTTTTCATATACTTGTATTTAAAAATATTAAAAATATATTAAAAGAAAATTTTTTTTATAAGTATTTGAAGTTAAAACTTTGTTAAAATTCATCAAAATCACAAAAAATTGTAAATTATTTTGTAGTTAGAAAGTCATAAGTAGGTAGTTAATACTGAAACTATGAAATCTAAAGGCAATCATTTTTATAGGCATTTTAAGTTCAAATTTGGACGTAATTATTTAAATAATAAACAACAATATTAATAGTTTTGTTATAGTTTAAAAACATTCGTTGAAATTTAAAACTTCTACGTTGCCTTATTATATATTAGGTATTATGAATTTTGCTATAAGTACTAAAATACTATATTTTATTTATTATAATTTTGAGTTTTATAGTATAGTATAAATGTATATTATTATAAAAATTAAATGCTACACTCTCCAAGAAAAACTTATATTAAAAAAAGCGGGCAAGTGGGTACCGCTTTGCTGTACATTAGGTGCCGTGTGAATCACTATTCACTATTATGTATTATAGGAGGGTTAAATTTGAATCCAAT
>VUJU01004878.1:0-16379 GCA_009835225.1 Aphis craccivora
TTTTTCCAATATTAGAAAATATAGAGTAAACAATTTCAAATGAGAAGTTTGTAGGTAGTTACTAGTTAATTATCAAATTAATAATGAGTGAGACGGTATTACAAACATTAATATTATTTAATTCAATAATATTTATTTTGTTTATGTTTCAGTGTCGATAAAAAGATTTCGATTAAAATATGATATTAGTAACCTTAATAACTGGATAGAAATAAATAGATATTGTATTTTAAATTAAAATAATGTATGAATAAAAGTCAAATTATTTTTCTATGTGTGTAGTATCCATCAGTAAATAATACTATATTTATGTGAAATCTTAAAACAAATCTATTTTAAATGATTAAATATTCAGGTAATAATTAGCTAAAACGCATAACTATTAAATAATATTATTTACAATTAAGTTGAAATAGAGAATTAGGTTATAGGTTAGATATTGTATATGGTGTAATTATGTACAAATTAAAAATAATATTTGATGAATATTGATTTAATCGTTTGATCAAATTTATTTTAATATATACTACAGGTATGGTTTCATGATTCGAGTGATAAACAAATATTGAAATATGTTTTTATGTTTGCATGCGTTTTAAGAACGAATTAGTTCATTATTTTATTAACAATATATCACAATAAAATGGAGTTATAAATCAGTAAATGGCTTCATTTATTTAAATATAGTTGTGCATTGGTAATCGTAAGATATCTAACTAGAATATTTATTATTTTTTAACTTTTAAATTAAAAATAAATGAATAATAATACTATTATAATTTATAACTACTATTACTAGTAGGTACCTACTATTTAACCTAACATATCTGTTTAAGGTATTTTATTTGATTATTTTTAAAATATTAAATAAACATAAAAAGCCGTTGTTGCAATACTATCTATTGAAATTTGAAAATATTGTTATCATAAAAAAAATGAACGAAAATGATAGTTAGATATAAGTATAAGTAATTATCAAGATATATCCACTTTATTTAACTCAAAAACAACTTATCTTAAGGTATAAAAAAATATATAATCACGATTAAAAAATATTTTGTTCATATTATTTTCCCATACCAATATTTTTTCAATAATTTTTGAAGTATGAAAAACCATTCGGGTATTATTCTTTAACATTTTTTCTACGCTCTGAATTGTTGTTAAGACATTATTTGACATATTATTTGATGCTCCACGTCATGGCAATCAAAAGTAGTATGGTTCTGATTGTTTACCGTGTGTTATTAAACAAACAAAGAGATAAAAGGTAAAAATCATAGCCATAGAAAAATCATTTGAACCTTCGTTCGTGAGTATTTATGTATATTCAAATAAATATTTGACATAATAACACTAAAAGGAAATTATAGAGTAGGTGTACATTGTCGTTGAGAAAACTGCTGGTTCCACTAGAAAGTGAGTAGTAAATTTATAATTCACGAGAGAATTATTTTTTTCAATTAATCCATCATAGATACTTTTAAGTTAACACAAATAGATGTAACGTTATTATCTAATTCTGTCGACTGAATATAAATAAGTAATAATTAATAGTTAATGAGTTTTTCATTAGTGTCAACACTTTACAACTGTCTAATACGATTATTGCGCTGGTATATCTCTTACAACGTGAATAAATTAACATAATTAACAAATATGTTAACTAAATTATGACAATATTATTGATGGTACAATGCACAGACCGGAATACACAACCATTAAAAAAGTACGCGAGTACTAAGTGCTATAGTAGGTACTCTGTACTACTATTAATATCCATAGTATAGATATTATAATATAATATTAAACACTATAAAGTCATTTTTTAAACCTATATACCTTACAAACACGGAGCCTACGCGAATCATCTGAACTCGAAAACGCTTTCAAAACACAGCTGACTAGTCACTACGTTTACGCATAAGGCAGGTGTAGTCATATCATAGATGGTATGGTTGAATGGTCAAATATATTTTACCATACATAGGTACTTACATTATACAACGATTTTAGTCCGTGAAGCCGACCAGTCGGGTGAGCGTGCCGGCTGTCGGTCGAATTTCGTTTTCGTTACATTCGCGTCGTCGGTGAATATAATATATATTATACTTTAAATTTAACGAGCTAACAAGCCTTTTTTTATACACTAGTCACGCTAATGAACCATTTTCGTCTCTTTAGTTCACGCTGTACCCGTTTCTTTTTTTCGGTCTTTGAATTATATTCATATATATATATGTGTGTATATATATTGCTCGTTATCGACCGGTATCACGGATCGACGGATCCTGTGTACCACACACACCACATCGCCTCGCCATCTCTAATGATGCTCTTCGCGCATTTACAAATCATATTATACATAATACACTAGACTATAATGTACTACATACCGAAACGTATATTAAGTATAATACGAGTACTGCCGATAGTAGTGTGCCGAGTAAGTGGTAAGACGAGAAGATCGTGTTCTATAGCATATGTGAAGGCACTATACCTATGTCATAAGGTCATCTTGAACTGTTCGACAAGTCCTAAGTCGAATCTAATCGGCTACATATGAATACGAAAAGAGAGAGAGAGAGAGAGAGAAATTGCCATGTGTTGGAGTATTCGTTTAATTTTCACGAAGGTGTACACCATCACTATTATACGGAACGACTGTTGTTGTCGGTATATAAACCAAAGTGCAGGCGTGGTCCAAGAGTGCGCATTAGAAGCGCTTTTTTAATACGACTGTCAGATAAGAATAAACGATATATTTACAATTTCAAATAATGTATTCACGTACAAGTTGAAAAACAATTAACAGGAGGAGTACAATTTCATACGACCCCTTAACTCATTTAATTTTCACTGAACAAAATATGTTTTATTTATAAGTAATTATTATTGTTTAAGTCTTCATTCATTGATTTTGTAATAAATTATGCATAAAATCTTCGACAAATTAAATCATTAATAGAGAAAAATAATAAAAATAAAAATATCTTTTCTAGAACACAAATCGGATACTTGCTACTGGGTCGATTGACTATTACTGTTAAAGGATAACTTACTAAATATCAGACATATATATTTAATAGGAAAAATTAAAGAGGCAACTTTGTCCACACAAAAATGTTTTTTTATTTATGTTATTGATACCGAATAAACTACGATGCGAAATCACCGGAGTAAAGAAAAAAATTAATAAGTATAATATTTTACCATATCGTTTCTGTAGTAGGATGCCTTTATTATTATTATTTCTCGGAAAACTGTACCGTTTTCAAGTTAAAATTTCAAATTATATATAATATATATTATATATATCGTTTAAAATTATTATTACTACCGAGTCGGTACATGTAAAACGATGTTTACTAATAAATATTTAACCGTCAATAGTTGAAATTACAATAACACTTTACTATAGGTACTTGATTTAACTTTTCCGTTCTATAAAACACGCACTCTCGATATTTATCTATCATCCTATATTAGCCACCTAACGGAAACAAAGTACCTTTTTATTGTTGGCATATGCTACTATTAGATTACTCTGCGATTTTTAATATTTTACTTGATTTAAGTGTTGATGTGGTTTGTGGTTTAAGTGAAAAATAATATCTACGCATAACAGAAACTTGGCGGCCGAAGCTCGTAAATCGTAATCGAACTGCTATACTATAACTTGTAGCGCACGTCGGCGATCCCCCTACGACGTCCGACAGTTATCACAGTCGTTTTCTATGTAGTAGGCCTATCCCACATATTGGTCCCACGTGCTTAAGTGTCGTTTAAAAAAAAAAAATGACCGTTAAAGGGTGTTTATTGTGCGTGTATGTATAATATAATATAATGTCCATTATATAATATTAAATATATATAAAGTGAATGACGCACCCACGTCGTCGTCTTTGTGCTTATATATGCACTATGCGCACTTTAACACAGACACGAACACACACACACACACACACACACATATATATACACTGACTATTTATTCAAAACAGTGTACACTCAAACACATACACTCATAGATACGATGAGACTTCTTCACAATATATGAGTTTCTGTGTACTCGCCCACCCCAATTTCCCAACACACCGTCCAACCACTATTCCCGCGACAAGATGGCATTGATTGAAAACCTTCGTCATCGGCCTGCACTATAGTCGACGTCAAGTATCACTTATTATTATTATTTTAACGGCCACGTGTGTTTGTGTGTGTGTGTGTGTGTTAAGATAATGACGATATCAATTTTGACGTGTAGTGTGGGGCACGTGTCCCTTACACACATACCTATATATATATATATATATATATACGTGCAGAGTGAAAAACAAATAGCGGAAAACAAATAATCATCGTCGGCCAACTATATATTACCTATACATTATACATTATACATATGTACATATGGTATTGAGGAAAGGGTCGTCATGGGTACGGACAGCGCTAAACCTTTTGGTTGTTAAATAGGTACTCCGTTCAGCTGGACTAATGACGTTCGGAATATTTTAGACCCAAAATGAGAATTCTGTGAGGTTGTTGACCCATCGCCGTTCAGTGTTTTAGCGAAAATGCCGTTTTGAAGAGCTCGCTAAGAGGAATAAATCAGACGATAAATCTTCCGGACGAAGACTGAACCGCCACCGCCTACCTGAAATTCAATCGTTTTAATTGCCATCGCTTATTTCTATCGTAAGTATGGTCATTTAAATTAACCGACATCATGATAGTTACAAATTTACAGTCACATAAAAATTAAAAACTAAAACAAAATACAACAAAATCTTTATTCGTCACTTATCGATGTTGTATATTTATATTTAATGTATATAATATGTTATATGTGTATATATATATATATAATATATATAACATAATACAATGAATTATAACTTTAAATCATTGTTATTATTACATTACATTTTACATTATACTATGTATACAATTATCTGTGGATATTCGATTCGAGGAAAAAGTTAGTTAAAAATAATTCGTAAGCACAAATTCAATTGCAGAAATTCGAAATTCATGTTGAATTGGCACTTTGGCAGTATTAATTTCTAACGATCATTAATTTTTAATTTGTGAGTGTTTTTTCAAGTATGATAATATAAATTAAATTATATTAAATTATTAAATAATTATATTACGAAAATCAGCTTAAAGTGGTTGGAATTTGTTTATTAAATATACACGGTAATTTTGAAGACAAGCAATTAAGAGCATCCAACAAACTAAAGTATATTGCATTAAAAGTTAAATAAATAATTTTTTTATTTTTATAAAATCGTGAAATGCAGAATAACAAATAACTACTATATTATTACTAATTGACAGTTTCTTCTGCACATCTAGTCCATGCAATATCGAAACAAGTATATTATATTATAGTCAAACTGTATAATAGGTACATTATAACGTTTTAAATTTTTGAGTTTTCCTAAAAAAAAAAATATTTTTTCTAATCAGCAAATATATTAATTAAATATTAAAATTTGTAAGATGAGCATTAATAAAATAATACATTTTATAAAGATATTATTAAATCTTTATATAAAATTTAGTTATTCGATTATTATAATGGACGAAAACTCGATAATTTAACAAACAATAGGACCTATATTAATTTTATTTATGGATTGTTAGAAAAAAAATAGAAAATGCATCTAAAATAATTATTGTAATCAATATTATGTGTAATCGAAGAGATGTCTCTAGGATATATACGAAATGTTAAGTTCCTACAGTCTAGGTGATAGTATTCTATAATATTATCCCAGATAATGTGTTCCATATATTTGGTAAATAGTAAAACACTGATTAATGTTTATAACTTCAGTAAGCAAAGCAGCGTGCACATAGTTTATATTATATTGTATATACATATACTGAAACTGTTTGTAAATTGTTTGGTTGATTTCGCACCGTATACGACGATCGCCGACCCAAGAAGACAAATGGGTGACCCAAATTTGAACTAATCTCCTATAATATACGTACCTTAGTCGTCTACAAGTCACATCAATTATCACCATTTTAGCTTAATGTTACCGCGAACATCGTTAATACCATAAAATACTATGAAGAATATGGAATAATGTCACCGTTGTAATATAGTGCTATCAGTGAAGAATCTTATACATTTGCAACTAATAGTATTCAAAGTAAAAATAAAAAGATTTAAATAACAAATGTCTTAGAATAATAATTATTTGAGAAGCACATTTGTTATAAAAAAAATCTACATTATGACCAACAGAGTAATTATATTTTGACAACAACGAATTCAGCAGCGGCGGGTGAGTATTAAAAATAATAAATGTCATCATCGTCATCGTTATCTAGTGAATATTATAGTTGTTATTCTTGAAAACGAAAAAATGAATTACAATATATAAACAAATCAAAACAGTAACTTCTCAAGTTTTACCCGACACTTTTCATCTTATCTTCTTTTTTGCAGTTTAACAAACTATGTAGGCATGGTGGAAATTCAATAGGTATGCATTTAAATTTAAATTACATAAGTTTTTTAAACAAACAACACGTTTTATAGAGTAGAACGCTAATGCAACGACCCCTACCTTAAAAAAAAAAAAACATTTTAATATACCTATTTATATTATATGTTATGGTTAAGTAATTTTAATAATGTCAAGTTTAATGCAATAAAAAAATCACTGTGTATAATAGATACAAACATTGTGTATATCCAAATACATATATTTGCAACATATTCATATATATGCCAAATTTTTACTATCAACACTATTGTTTTAAAAAAAAGATATTGAATACCGAATTTCTAAATTTTAGAAAACATTAAGAATATTAAATATAGTAACCTTTGTTTAAGTTCATAAAAAATTCCATGGATGCATGTTTCTATAACAATGTGTTATACATTTATAAAGTTATATAGCAATGGGGTAAAAAAGTAAAATGAAACATCTATTATCTATAAGGAGTAGTATGATAATAGCAATATATTATATTATAAAATTATATTAATTTTAACTTCTATAATCAAATTTTATCTAAAATGCTACGATATTAATTACCTATTTTATATCATATTATTGTTATTTTATTAGGTATGTTTTATTATATTATGCTTTATGACCTTCACTGGTTATTACTTTAACTATATATTTAATTTTAAGAATTGTAATGATATCATGTGAACTATTCAATTTTCTTATCATCTTTTATAATAGTTGAGCTATCGTAGTTTTATTCTAGTAGCTAATAATAATAAAATAAAACCATTATTAATTATTTTTATGTATTATTTTTATTCATTTTTCTAGAGATTATTTGTTTTAATAAAAAAAATTGATATAAAAATGTTCACGATGTAGCCACTATATTATAATGGGCAATTAGAATTTAAAACACACAAACTAACTTTTATAATTTAAATTATAATATTTATAATTTTTTTAGTATGTTATATTTTATTTCAGTTGTTTAATGAATGAATAAGTATGTTTAGTATTTACTATTTACAAATAAAGTTATTTTTGGAACATAGTCTGAATAGGTTAGTTATGTACCTATCCATACTATTCGTCTAATTTTTACCAACATATATATTTCTGCAGACACAATTTTTATATAAATTACATGATTAGGTTTTAAACTGCCGAGCAATTACAGTACCATTATATTTTCAACTACTGCACTGGCGCACTGGTAATAAACCACATTTTCACTCACGAGTCACGACACACGTGTTCTAATGAAAAGGATACAGTCGTGGTCGCGATTTAACTGACTACGTCTAACTGCAGCGTGGAAAATTCATGTTATAATGTAATCCCTGTAACACGGTATTTTAGACTATAATAATTAATGAATAATTATGCACGGTGTTCACTACATAAAAGTTTGGTATTCAATTCGAACTTCTTTACTGTTCAGTGAAGATAATTTGCACCGTGATTAAAAATAAAATAAATAGGAGAGCAATCAGTGTCCTAACTAAATTTGGTACTCAAGTTATTACTAATAGATAATCAATTACATACCTACATATTCAATATTAGTATTATTTTGAGTGTATATTTTCATTGTAAATAGTAGTAACACTCAATATCTATACAATCTATTAAAATCCACAATAAAAAGAAATAGATAAATGCGCTGTTAATTTTCATTTTGTGAAATCATGATTTTATTTCAGTTCACTGCCGAACTTTTAATCTACAACATATAATATTATTATTGCTATTATGTACCTAGACCGCTTAGTCTGAATCATGTTTAATAATTAATATGATGATTTAAAAAGAAAAAATTCAATATTACCCAATAATTATACTTCAACGTTGTAGTACTCAATGCATTTTGGTATATATTTAATGTAGTGAAATATTATGTCAAGGTGGATTTTTTCGTGATTATATGGGTAACGATTAAATGAACGACTCACTGTTTTGAAGTATGATAAAGGTCAACTAATCACCAATATTATATTACCTAAACGTCTTCGACCGCCTGTTAATTAATCATTCTTAACAACTGGAGCTCAACCAAAAATAGCATCTTGCTCAGATTATTATTTTTTTTTTTCGGAAATCAAAAGCAAGACTGCAATATTCACTACACTCATGTAAATAAGATGAAAAAAAATATTACTGACATTGCCCGTATACCGTTTTTGACTGAGCAAACAATACCTAACAAATCGTAATTTATTATAAACATTTCCTCACTTTAAAAAATAAATAAAAATAGAATAATAATATATTATGTGTTTTTTATTCAACATTGAAGAAAATCTACACATTTGTAAGCTATAGACGAAACTAATTTACACAAAAGAACATATTTGGAAAATAAAAGTAAAATCTCATAAATAACGGTCTGTATTAGACATTTTATTTCTATACCTATGTTGATAATATTATTGTCTCACAGAGCGATTTAAATTTTAAATTTAGAAAATCTGAAAGTGGTTAGAAGTGACGGCAGTGGGTAGCATTCATTATACTAATCTAAATATTCCTCGGGTATCTATACAAGCTAATTGAACATGTTGGGTTTATAATATAAATATAATGTAGTATGCGCCTATTATATGCATAGAATGTAACTTAGTTTTGTAGAAATAGTTGACAATTTTGAAATTAAAATTATCGTATCAATATAATAAAATAAATAACATTTTCTTTAGAACTCTAATCCTACACAGGTACTTAAAAATAATATTTAATAAAATAACTATTAACTTTTATTTAATTGTTGAGTTATCATATAGTTTTATATTAGAAGCTAATAAAAATAAAAATTAAAGTTTTAACGAAAATAAAACTATAAAATGTTTTCAAACAAATTATAAGTTTTAACTAACATTTTTATTTAAGTACCCTCATTTTGAGCGCACCAAAGACTATAGTGAGTTATAAAGAAAATAATTAATCGTACGCTTTTTAAGCGATGTCTTAAGGCAGGGTAATGAGAATGCTAGAAGAGCCCTTTTAACCACTTTCTAAATATTATTTAATACTGTAGAAAGTATCTAAATAATTATTATAGTAACAATAAATCATACATATTTTGTTGAGTATGCTTATGGTTTTTTTTTAAATCAATAAAAGTATT
Source organism: Aphis craccivora (assembly GCA_009835225.1). NCBI lineage: Eukaryota > Metazoa > Arthropoda > Insecta > Hemiptera > Aphididae > Aphis > Aphis craccivora. Next base: position 9,613 of record VUJU01004878.1, read on the forward strand.
CTTTTAAATAAGTAATAATCAAATTAATAATATATGTGTTCCTGTTTATATTATATTGTGTTTGTGTATTATATTTTATTCAAAACAAAACTCAACAAATATTTTAAGTAATTGTTTGTTATGCAGATTCAGTGAAACTGAAATTTTTTTTGAAATAACCAAAAAGATTTTTCTTTTACAATAATATTAATATATATTTAATTAAATGCATGGAAATAACGAATACTTAAAAAATAATTAACATATTAAATCAATATTTTTGTTATATTTACGCAGTAATAGAATAATAAATGTATTTAATAAAAATGTATTGTCTCTTATAATTGTATACTTTAACCAAATTATTCAAGCATATTCTTAAATTAGTTAAAACTAAGATATTAGGTCTTCAAGTATTTCAAAACTAATACAACGAAAATAAAAATTTTTTAGCATATTCTATAATATATTATATTCTTGTGTAAATTTTAATTCAAAAATGAATTGGATGCGGTAACGGATCGAAAAACTAAGTTTTTATCCGAGAAATTTTTCTGATAAATAGTATTAAGTTTTATTTTTTATATATAATTACATATTAATATAAATTATGGGAGAAAAAACTATTTTTGTAAAGATTTCATAAATAAATACAAATACATATATAGTAAAGTTCTGTGTTGTTTTTGATTGAAAAGCATGACACCAATGCATACGTGCATAGGTATTTATATATATAGTTTATCAAGTGGCGAATGACATTCGTTTCAATAAAATGCTTTTAGGAAAACCTATTGACCGCATACGTCTTTAGAAATAGGTAATATATAGTGTGACGTATTTTGGTAGTATATATTCCTCTTTCATAGAGTTCATAATAACTTATTTAAAATGAAGCATTGAAAATGCTGACACAAACAGACAGTTCAATAAGCAATCGATCGATTATTGAACTTTCAAACGGTCTACCTTTAGTGACCAAGGTTTTTATAGAAAAAAGATTTTTTTTATTTTTCTTTCTGAAAATCAATTACGAGTATGCCAATGAACTGGTAAAAATATTTATTATTTTTTTTTTTCATTGCGTTTTAAAATCATTTAGTATAATATATTATATTATGTGTACCATAAACATTTTAGTACATAAGTAAAACTTTATTTTAACACTGTAGTTTTAGTTATAAATCTTAATTCACAAAAAGGAAACAATTTATGCAAATATAATTCAAGAGATAATATTATTTATGCACATAAAACTTTAATAACAAATTCTACACAACTTTTTTGAATTAATATTATTAAAGTTGAATTTTATAAATATTTCATTCCAGATTTTGCAAGATTTCTAATATTAAATTCAAACGCTGAATAATATGATTTATCAGTTCTGAACATCTAGGCATATATTATTATGTACAAAATATAAACCTTGATATTTATACTGAGGATATGTGGAATTTTACGATTTAATAAAATTATCCAAACGATTAAAATTTATAATTCATTTGAATGTCTGCTATAACTTTAAATTTTAATATACAATTTAATAGCTAATTCATTTTAAAATGTCCTACCAGCCGTTAAAGTCTCTTTATTGTATATTGCATTTGTTTTATTATATTCTACGGACTACGGTTTTAGTTTCGATTATATTTTGACCACGTTCATATGATATTACTATAAACCATCAGTCGTTATTTTAAAGAGCGTAAAAACTTGTTCACAGATTAGAATGCAAGCAGTCGATAAGATAGATTGTGTGTTCACACACGAATTCTAAAACGCGACTCGTTTAAAGTCTTTCGTCGCGACAGATAGACTGGACCGGAAGGAAGACAATCATTCTTCTTCACAAAAGCTAAAAGATGAATCTATATCAATTCTTTGTTGTGCGTCTAATGTCAATTTCACAGTCAACTCACTCTCGTTATTACACTTCGTGTGATACATTCGATTCACAATCATTGATAAAAGTAATCTAAAAATATTGAAAAGTATATGACAATCTTTGTCTAAAAGATATCTCTAAAATAAATCAATATTAATAATAAAAAGAAGAATATGTTATTTAAATACTCACACAGATTTGAATGAATCGTAGATGTTTAAAATGTTTAAATATTTTAAAAAAAAAAAAAAGGTTGGTCAAGTGGGTAACGCTCTATTATACAATAGGTATCGGGAGGATCTCGGACAGTAGGTCACTATAATGGGTGTGTTGTGTTAAATTTGAATGCAATGATAAGTAAAATTGTATATAAAAAACGATTCTGAACGGATATGGTTTGTCAGCCTAAAATATATATTTTCCACTGGGTGGTGAAAAAGGTGGCTTATCTTTTAATGAACTGAATACCCTAAAATTAAATCACTTATAGAAAATGCCAAATATTAATCACAAGAAATTAATTCTTTTTTTAATCAAAACATATAACTAAATTGTCTCAAATAACTATTATAATATCTAAGAACAAAATATGTATTATAATATAGTATTAAAATTAAACTCGGTGATTTTATTCACGACTTATAAAGTGTTGTAAAATATTTTAAAATATAATATTATTATTGTTGGAATAAAAGTAGCTATTTAGGTATTCCAATTACTTTAGTCTTTAATAATATTATGGGATATATTATATTATATGGATTTACTATGAATATCTTTTTTTGTTCATAAATAAGTATATACGTTAAACATGTACTGAATAATGGCCAGATTTTAGATGATACCTAATCTGATTTGTGGATACGCTCTAATGTCGATTATTTATCAATATATTTTAGTATAATAAAATAATATTATCTATTAATATTTCAAAAACAAAAATATATAAAAGATTAAGATTTAATTTGAAATAAATCTTAATAATTAAGAGTATAGGTTATAAACCTTATCCAATTGATTTCTAAACTTTTAAGATTAAGCTTTTAATTTAAAACAAATTATGTAATTATGTGAATAAATACAATCGAAAGTATACTACAATGTTTTTTTTATATATAATATATTACTATATAAGTAGTATTTATATAACCAATAACCAATATTTATTCATGTTTCAAGAGACATGAAGTTGAACTTTCAAGTTAAATGTATATTTTATTATTTATACTGTATGGTACCTCTTGGACGGATTCGTGATTCCCCGTAGTACTCCAATGTCCAATTTGAGAACTGCTGCTTAAAAATAATATATCGTACTAAAAATATACTAAATAAATAATATGATTAGATATGGAACCGAATTAGTCCCAAATATATTTATTAAACTCTATTTACAGTTTACATTTTAGTTTATTGTTGAGTATTCTATTTTGTAACTATAACATTTAAATACTTATTATATATATGTTATATACTCATTGTCGTATTTTTGAGAATAACTTATTCAACAACATTTTTAGGCTTTTAAGTTTAATTTTTTTTTTTTTAATTTTACCTAATTTATGTATTTTAATGTATATTTATTAAAACTATCAAACTAAATTTACCACGTAAAGGTTAAATAGAATTTTAACACATTATTTTTATATTATTAATCAATCAAATAAACACTTCAACTTTATGATACTGATACTTTGAAAATAAATAAATTAATTAAAACGAATTAACAATTTCAAAATAACACAATTTAAATTAAATATCTTAGTGTAAACTAAAGTCATTAAATGTGTAATAATTATTAGTCTGTGCATTTTACTAAAAGTATAACTTAATTTTGTTTTTTAAAACAAAATAAAATAAATATGATTAAAAAACCTTCCATGTTTAATATTAATTTGTTCCTTACTCTCAATAATAAAACGAACTGTTAAAGGTAAATAATACATTTTTTTTGCACTAATCAACTATTATGTTTGTCCAACTAAAATTTAGATTCAATTCAAAATATTAGAGTTTTATATCATTGTTAAACCAACTTTTTTTTTTCTATAAGTCACCATTTTATTTCATAATAAACATTATTATCAAATTAACAATTGGATTGATTATGAAAATTATAATTCTTTTCTACGATTTAATACCGTTTCTACGATTTTCCAAATTTAATCTTAACAGGCTTCAAATAACATCATAGGTACCATAAATATGAATTATTCCAATTTTCAAATGACCAAGGAACTAGAAAACTAAAAAAGTTCAATTCTACTGATTGAAATTTAATAACTTAACTGTATGTACAATAAGATGCACCTACAAGCTGATGTAGCTATAATAATGTACTAACAATATTGTATATTTGTATACAATGTTGTTTAAATAATTTAGTACTTAGTATATCAAAAAACCAATGTGAAATTCTTGGCAATGATGTCACGTACCAAATCCCATAACAATATATTTTTTTTTTACTCATTTATAATTTGACAGTAGAAGGGAAAATGATAAATAATGTAAAGTGTCCTTATTATTAAATGGTAACGGTCACAGTGTCTTGCACGATGATCACTACAGCAATAATCTTACATACAAGTTTAGACATAAAATATAAGTTAAGGTAAAACAAAATATTATATACTTTTATAGGCACCTATTAACTATTAAAGTATGGTTAATGGTTATAGAATTTTGAGTTAGATAAACTACCCATTTAATTCTATTTGAGCCACGGGGTTAATTGAGAAAATAAAATCACACAAAAATCATAATATTATAACTAACATAATTTGATTTTTATTATAATATCGAATAATTTACATTGACTATGCAACGAATCAAATGATATCAGAAACTTAAGTATACTTTCTTATTACAATATTTATACTATGTTACACTATATTATTATGATGATAAATTACAACAAAGCGATCAGTAAAAACAGTAAATAAGTATTTATATGATTTTGCAAACAAATGTATTATTTTTTATAAAACTAAATAATATAATATTTAGTAGTAGGTTATCAATCAAATTGATCCAGAATAAAACATTTGTAAGTCTTACAAGTAAACAATTTTTAAAAAAGTATAGGTAGTATCCTAATAGAAATAGAAAAGTTAATACATTATAATCTATTTTGGTTTTATTATTTTCATATTTGTAATTTAGTATAAGAAAACCAAAATTAATTACAAAATAATTTATGATAAATAATTATTCATAAGTAATTTTGTTGCTATTACTTAATGTCCAAATATGTAGGTAATAAAATAAATATTACTGTTATTATGTAATTAAATAAACAATTAAGATGGTAAATATATAATATTATTTTTGTATACATATATAAATAGTATATAGCATTTTATATTTTAAACGAAGTCTTAAAAAATTATTTGACATTTTTTAAAATATCCAAATCTCATAGTTTAGTTGAATTTACTAATACATACAATACTCAATTAAAGTCTTGAAATTATTATTTATGATTGTCATCGGTATTGATTCATGTTCAAAATTGGCAAATAGTGATATAAAATATGCTATATTTTTAGAGTAATTTTTTTAATCATACTTAAATATAATTAGCCTTACAATATCATATTATAATATTATAATAAAGTAATTAATTTTAGTTTTGTTTTTATGAGATCTCTGTATTTGCTGATTAGTAACTAGTAAGTATATAATTAATAATTATTAATTACTATATTTAATATTTTTAGCGTGATGATAATATGATTTATGTGTCAAAATTATAATAACTTTATATGGTTACAAACTAAGTATTCAAAAATTATTTTAAGTATACTTAAAATAATAATATATTATCAAATCAATATTATCTTTAATTTCAAAAGCTATTAATTTATAATTGAAAGTAATCACTAATAATAATTTATTATAATATACCAGATATACCAGGAATTTTCATATTCTTGAAATTACAATCGATCATTATATTTACAAAACTACAATACAGTGAAAAAATATTCTTATTATTTCTCTTTGTTATAGGTTTAAAGTTGTAAAGCTTATAAACTTGTGTCTGTAATATTTCTCAATGTATTATACGTAATATAATAATATGCATATCTATATCTATATTGAGTTATTGAATTAAACAAAAGTATGAAAGGGAATTTGAGTTTATTAAAATAATTTGTTGATGTAAAATCACTTTTACAGTTTACACTTTACACTTTACACACGTTACACTTTTAAGATTATCATGAAAAAGTACAATATTATGAAACTATAGTTTTTATTACTGTATAGTTACCAGAGTGGTAGAGTATCTAGAGTACCTAATTTGATGTAAAATAATTAAAAATTAATAATAATTAGCATACATAGTATTAATATGATTGTACCAATAAAGAAATAAATTGTGTTAAATTATACGTGATACTTCCAAGTTCCAATATAGTTGGATTACATTAAAATTATTATTTTTTACTGTTAAACTGAAGATCATTAGTTCTATTATTTACTAATTTAAACATAAGTAGAACAAAAGCAAAAACACGCAGACCGTAATAAAAAACCCGAAATGGTGTAATTACATGGGTAAAAGGACAGTTGACCCCGATCACAATCTACTACCGCAATTGGATAAAATCACCCAAAAAAATAAATATAATTAATAACATAATAATATTAGCAAATGGCCGTGAACATATTTAAAAAAAAACGTATTCATAGATACATTTAAAAGCAAAATATACAAATATTATTGTATGGAATTTAGTTTTATCAAATATGTAGTTAAAAAGCGGGCAAGTGGGTACCGCTCCGCTGTACATTAGGTGCCGTGTGGATCACTATATATTGTAGGAGGGTTAAATTTGAATCCAATGATAATTATCATTGTATACAAAAAACGATTCTGAACGAAGATGAT
>VUJU01004879.1:0-16371 GCA_009835225.1 Aphis craccivora
ATCTTAGGGCTCAACTCCAGTTTTCCCGTCAAACACTGTAACTCTGTATCATGTTGTTCTAACATTGATGGCTAATGGACTTTCGTTGCTCATGTGTGCCATGGCCATCAATGATATTGCAAAAATATTACGGCATTTTGAATTATTCGGTAGACTTTAAAACTTAACAAATGAATACCTATTCATATGCAGATCAGATCTACTGCGATTTTTTTATGACGATCGCAATGAATTACATAATATAGGTACCTATAATGTATTTTGATTTTTGACTTAAATTGAAACAACAAATAAGACCCCACCCTTCCCCCAAAAAATTGTATATAATATATAGAAAGGTACCTACAGCATTCTGATTTCATAGTATTATATAAAACTTTTTTTTACTTATATTTTACCGATAAAATAGGTCTAAAATCTACTAAACTTTTTATTAAATTATAAAAAAACCAATCGATTGATTTCACAACAGTTTAAAGTGGGATAATGTTAATTCATTTCATTAATAGCAGACCAACCACGATAGCTAATGAAAATTACAATTTAGCTCTAACAATAATTTTACTTTTGTAGCACTTAAACACCATCTGATTTAATTTTTAGGTGACAAAAACATGCCTACATATCTTATATCTATACATGCACAAAGTTTGTCAATCGTACAATCTTTTACTATCTCAAAAAATCTGATTTAAATCAGATTGCCTGTACCTACTGATTAAAATAAAAGTAGTTATAGATTATGAAAGTTTGCAATGACATATTACGGTTATCGTTGGCATTATATAGTTACCCATTTATGACTGTGCTCGTTATTATTGCAACAATTAGAAATTAGAATTTTACTTTAACACTTACGATTTTTTTTTCTCATAATCCTGATAATCATGTAGGTACGAAAAATAAGAAAACAACAAAAACCTCAATTTCGTTATTTATCAACACTTAAGACGATTTCGATTGTCATTCGTCACAATAGAACGATTATTATATTATTATTCATTGTATACACTTATAAGTAATGATACACATTATATATAGTATAATAGTATGCCAATAATACCAATATATTAAAACCAATAATCCATATAAGTAACTATAGTGTGTATGCACGTTGTTAAAATTCAATTACTTCACCCCAGTCACCCCTGAAAATTATATAATTATATCGCGTGACTGTACGGGAATATCGCATTTTGAGACTTACGTATGCGCACTGCGGAAGTAACGGGCGCGTATGTTTTACATATTACACTACCTATTACCTATATTATTATTATGTATAGCGCACGTGCAGCGATTAAAATATGCGCTCTATATGTACACAATAATAAGTGTTTAATGCAGGGCGTGATCCATTCACTGTATATTATAGCCAGTGGCGTGGCGAAGTCGTAGAAATGATCAGAGGCAAGCATTGTATATCCGCCACCATTCACCGTATAATAGTACCCACATAACTTTTATAACCCCTACCTACAAGTATATCTTGGTGCAAGGGCGTCTTTGAGTGAAGTCGACGGCCGATCGAAGCAGGCGATCGTTTGTATACGCGAAGTATACCATAACTACCTACTATAGAATTTTACTTTTAAAAAAGTTATTTTTTAACTGTTTTTTTTTTATTTTTTTTTTTTGGTTTTTTGTCTATAAAGTCTAAAAATAAAAAAATAGGAAAAAGCTGTAACCGTCTACACTAAAGGTATATCGTTACGAGGTCTAATCAATAATAAGTATCGGAAACTGTTGAAACATATATGTATATGTATACTATACATAATAAATAAAAATTGATTATTCGACATTGAATTCATTATATTTACCTTCAGAGTAGGATCCTTCTGAACTTCCTAATCCTTCCTGCAGTCTCTGTATTCCAAACGCTAAATCTCGTATCAGTCTTATCTAACCTATTTGGTATACTTAAAGTTTAACAACGATTTGATTTAGAAATATGGTAATTTTAAAAAACATTGTTTAATCTATCCAACGGTTGATAAAAATAGGGGGTCCAAATCGAAAAACAGAAGCTTGTAACGCCACAGGACGTATATTTTTATATTTAATAATTATTTCAATGATCAAATAGTTATTAAATTTTTTAAGGCGTTTCGTATAGGCAATTTTACTACAAATTTAAAATGTTTACAATTTCCTCAAAAAGCATTGCCGGTATAAAAATATTCCAAATGTATAGATATAATAGTGCAACATAATTGCTTCTATCATTTTTAATTGTTTTTGGCCAACGTGCGTCCAAACGAAAAAGTGTAATTCAATCACGCAATTACCTATTTAACACGGAATTCGCAAGAATTCACACAAAATATTTCATAATTTACAAGTGTTTAGCTTAAACGCAAATTTTAAATAATAATCTCAAAGGATAGGTTCAATCAATAGCGACACATATCTCCAGTCCCACTCGTACCTATATCACAAATTAAATTGTTTTCAATTGATCCAGCACGTGTTTAACATTTATTTGCACGAATGGTCCAAAACGTGTATTGCTGGCTCGCAAAAACCATTTTCTTAATCCGCACATATTATATTCCTAACCCAAACCACTGCTCGAAATATCATGTGCAAAGTACGTGCTAAAAAACGGTACAGGAAAACCACTGGGATTCCAAATATTTTGTTAATTATATAAATATCAATATAATTATTGTTATTACACAGTGTACCCAAGAGAAATGTAGCCGTCAGATAAAGCCGTAAATTCCTACTTCATAGGTATATGTTATACGGAAGCAAAGAAAATTACAGGAATAATTAAAATGTTTGAGTCTACACAGAAGAAAGTCAATCCACTGAACGCCGTTCAAAAAACCGTTTAAACGTCAGGCGGTCAGTGGACGTATGTTTACTCATTTATACTCACTGACGATGCTCACGGCAGAGATCCCTCTTTGGCTCTTTTTTAAAATCGTTGGTTTGATGTTATATTTTTAGTAAGTGCAGTATCATCTCTTACATTTTAACATCAAATATATACCTAATGACTGTGGTCGTTGAATTTGATCACCTAAATGCCAAAAAAATTTATTTTTCTAGTACTAAAATAAATTCAACGTTTTAACCTTTAAGACAATTTATAACATTTAATTTTCTTATGAAGTAGCTACACAGAAAAATCAGACCATGCAATTTTTTTAAATATTAATAAGTGGTAAGTTTGGGTATCTATGTAAATAATAAATATAAATGGCTCGGTAGTTGGCTTTAATGAGTTGAATGATTATTGGCTTTACACTCATTCTCCACCGAGTAATTACTAAATATAACATGAGGTTAAGATAATTTAATTTAAAATTATATTTAAAATAAACAATGTAAGCATTTTATATTATAATGTAATATACTGTAAAAACTTTAAAAAAAATATTTTAACCCTTTTTTACATTAGTTATATACTATATGGATCATAAGTGCAAAATCTCAATTTGGGGGGGGGTCAATCCCCCCCAGATAAGACGTTAGGCACATAATTTTCTATTTAAACAGTTGAAATGCATCAGCATCCTCATTCCTCAGTATACAGCTATATTAAGGGGACGCAACACCTGCATATTGTGCTGTCTCCGTTTTACAAGTGTGTAACATAAAAAATTTACGTTCAGATCACTTTTAGCTTCGTTAATTTAAAAATTAGAGTAAATCGACCTATCATGAAATTTGATGGCAAGAACATTATCTTTGTTTGTATGTGTACGTTTTTTACGATTATTCTGCAGTTTTTAAGTGAGTTATATGAATATTTTTAATTTACACTATATCGTAACGATACATGCATAACTTGCTAAAAACTTGAACTATTGTAAAAAAATCAACATACAAAACGAATAATGTTCTTACCATCTTGTTTCATAGTAGGTCTACTCACTCTTATTTTTAAATTGACATAGATAACTATAATATATTATAGTGATTATCAGTGCCTTATTTAGGGGGGTACCTGGGTGACTCGTTACCCGGCCCCAATTTGGAGTGACCCTCAAATGTTTTGCTAGTTTATACTTTTTTTTATTGTAGAATTATAAAATTTAAAAAAAAGAATAATAAAAATTGTCATAATATTATCTCTGATATAGACTTAGTACATTAATTAACGCTATTAATTATATAAGATAATTAATAACATTATATGAGGCCTCTTTTTATTTAAGTCCCCGGCCTCAAAATTTGTAAATCAGGCTGTGGTGATTATACTTACTAAGTACTAACTACAAAGTAGTTATATCGCAGAAGCAACGTCCTAAAAACTAAAAAAAAAAAAATTACTCGTTTTGATTAATAATCATTTTATTGATCACACTTTAACTTTATCACAATACTGATGCGTCATTATAAATTGACAAAATACTGGACATAAGTATAATGTATACTGTGTAGTCACTGGTCATACTAAAATAATAATTATTATGATCAATGCATTAAATCAACTGATTTAAATTGATTTAAAATTGTTAAAAATACAGTGTATAATTAAAAGGTAAACATCAAACATTCTTTCAAAACAAAACAAAAAATAATAATAATATCGTAACAAATCTTAAAAGATCCCTATCGATAACCATAATAGGTACTAATACTAAAAAATTTAAAAATATTTAATAAAATAAAATGAGGAAAAAACAGAAAACCAAGGAATACAAACTAATAAGGAAACTTATTTTAAAATAAATTAATCATACATTAAAAAAAAATTTTCAGTATGTTCAAATTGGACAATAATAATGAAAATAACTCAAAAATATTTAATAAATCATCAAAATATTTTTATGAAATAATGTTATTTCCACGCTTGATTTCTCTCAATTATTTTTTTTTCACCATCCGAATACCGAAGTATGCTTAATATTGCATTTAAGTGTCCAGTGGTATTCGACGGATCAGTGAGATAATAGTAAAATGCTGATTTTAAGAATTGTAGTGTCATTTCAGCGTCATGTAATGGACGTTGACGTTGTTGTTCCAATTGTTGTTGGAGAATATTTTCATACATTGCCTGTAAAACACAAAATAAAAAAAGATTTTTTTTTAATAATTGAGAGTTAATAAATAAACACTTTTGCAAAGCTATTAATTATCTCCAGTCAACCATGACCAGGATAAGCCAGTGCAGGAGTAGTTATATACACTCTTTTCGACAATGTTGTGTTTATCTACAAAAAAACCAAAAAAAAAAAATATACAAATAAAAAACTATATATCCTGTTCACTAACTACTGAGACAGGATAATAACAGAAGTAGTGCGTAACATATTTCACCTGAGCAAATTAAGCTATTATTTATGAATAATTCTACAAATATTTCATCTATTTGGTATATATTTTACACATAAAAATCTACAGATATCAAAAAAATATTCCATTATTATATTTTAATGAATTACTTATCAATATCAAGAACTTTATAAAAATAGTCTATTATTTTAATGTTATTATAAGAAAGAAGCGAAGAGTTGTACTAGAAAAAACAGTTTAGCAAAAGCTTTATTTTGTTATAAGTATTATATAAAATAACAATTTCACACTTGAGTTTACAAAAATTGACTTATTGGTTTCATAAAAAATTCAATACCATGTGCAATAAAATAACTGAACATTTAAAAAATTGAAATTTTGAAAATTACTTTTTTTTATGTATAGTATATTGTCATAGTTAAATAACTAAACAATGTTCAAAATATCAATGTGAACTTTCAATAACAAAAACCAAAAAATACGTGCATTTTGTATTTATTCTGTATTATATTCCTTGAATAAAATTTATTAGAAAATAATGTATGTTATTAACTTGGCCTATTATTGTCCTATCCATCAGCTACTTGTCAAAATAAAAATAGTAAATAACAATAGACAATATTAATAAAACAAAAATAATTTATTGTAGAAATCCAATCCAGTATTGATCAATGTACAAACTCGCTTAAACTCCCATGCACAAAAAAAAAAAAAAATTAAAATGCCATAAAATTGCACATAAGAGGGGATCTGAGAGACGAACCTTTTTCGTGCCGATCATCCAAAGGGCAATGGCCTCAGGTCCGGATAACAAAGTGCCACCAACACTTTGGCTACGTCCCTAAATTTTAAACATATTCTAAAAAGATTCTAAACAAATAATTGTTTACTCAAGACAAACGTGTACAGTAATAAATTCGCAAAATAAAATTGCTACATGTTAGTGAACACAAACACAAGAAGGAGGTTAGAAATTAGAATATTTTAATAAAATGTAGTATAATAAAGTAAAATAATAACAAAAAGTATATCTTACTTTGGTCTTTTTTAGTTCCAACTTAACATTACTTAGCTCATCTACATCATCTTCAAGTTCCTGACTATCAGTTTCAGTAACCTAAATAAGTATACCGATGTAAAAATACAAATAATAAAGAAATGCTGAGAAAATCAATAAATTATAACAAACCTTTTCTAGACATACAATTTGTTGAGTTTGTGTTGGGATCACATGATGTTTTTCCGAATCAGACTGTTGCATGGAGCTTTCAGAATTTACTGTAATAGCATCACAGAAATGTGTTTGATCAGTTTCAGTCTTCTAAAAACCACAAATTAGTACATTTAATAAATAAACAATTTTTTTTTTTTTTTTTTAAATAAACCTTATCTAATTGTAATATTGATTGAGTCTGAGTAAGAACATCACAAAAAGTCTTCTTTATTTGATTAATAGAATCTTGATCAACAGTAGTTTTAGTATTATCTTGTACGGTTTTAGACCATTTAAGGAAATCATTTTCTCTTTCAAGTTCTTTAATTCTGACATATGCTTCATCAAGTAATGGTTTTAATCCATAATATCTTGAAAAACATACATTAAATACCACATATAAAAACATGTAAAGATTTAAATGAAACTATTGTTAAGAATTTTTCTAATCATATATCTGCCTAAACACCCTTAACTCTTAATACTATAAATCAAGTTTTTTTTATTTCTAGATAATTCTGGCTTTGCATTAAAGTTCATAAAAAAATTTAACTGTTATACAATATCATATAATTATTTTGTTATCATTCTTGTAAGTATAATATAAGAATTAAACATAACTGGAATTCCAATAAAAAAACCTATTTGAATCAAAATTCAGTAAAAATGTATATTGTTCACATTATTACTCAATAATAAATAAGTTAGTTCTTACTTTTCATTAAGGTCTCCTAAATTTTTCAATAGTTCTTCAATCTTATCATTATGTTTCTCACGTAACTCGTCATAAGCTTGACGTAACTTTTTAACTTCATCATATTCATCACCATGTCCTGAATCCGCTGGTGATGGTGATGGATTTAAAAAACTCCTTGAATGTTTGCTAAAATGGAAAATAGAAAGATTAATTAAGAAATTTTAATAACGCTTTTTATTCAAAAGAATAATTACGTTGAATCAGGTTCAGGGGTTTGTTCTTTGCATGGTATGAATCTAGCAGTGTCCTCATCTTCATCACCTTCTGCAATTGAATTGTTAGCAGCTTCATATCCACACTTAACTTTAAGTTCAATATTCTCTCTTTTAAGCTGATCAATTTCTGTATCTTTATCATTTAGTTCACTGTGAGCATCGTTTAGCAATCTCTAAATTATTCAACAACTATTACCATTATTGAATATTATAATGTTAAAATGATTTTGTTTTACTCTAAGATTTCTGATAGTTCGACTAGATCTCTGTGTAGGAGTAAGATATTCTTCACTGCCTATATTTGAAGGGCAATAGTGTAAATAAGCCTTTTTGCGGCTGGAGTATGTGGTACCATTAAGAGCAAACATAGAATGGCCATTATCACATTGACTGCTGGTTGTACTGCCAAAACTTTTCTCTGATGCACAATCATCATCTTTTTCATATGTATTTAAAGTTTGCTAAAAATAATATTCAAAATCAATTAAGTTGAACTGATAAATAAATATATTTATCAAATGCAGTGTGTACACATATATATTAAACATAAAAATAAATTTGTGCCAAATACCAGTATTACTATATTGTTGACTGTTATTATTACTATAAAAATTTGAGAATAATGAATACTTTGTAAAGATTATTCAAAGACCAAAGTAAGGGCCTAACTTTTTCCAATTATAATTGTAAAATAATATGTAGGTACACTATAACTTTATAAATAGTAAATATTGTGTTTATTTTCAATATACTCGCAGTTTTATTTAATATTAATTTTAGATTCTAATCAAATCGAAAATATATTGATTTTGCGGGTTTCGTATTATGTACACAAAATTATTCAAGATACTATTTTAAATCATGAAATTAAAGTCTTTTTTAAGTCGATGAAATGCTTCTAATTTAAATTTAAGAGACGGTTTTGGATCGAAAATTGTGTCTACTTTAAAGAAGTCAAAATAAAAAAAAAAATTATAAGAGAAAAACACACAAACAATTTGGAAAAACAGGAATTTTTACACTTAACCAGGTTTCGAGTAAAATTGGTTTCTTTATTTTATTTTGATTCACATATAGATATAAAATAACTACAGAAACTTGAAATTTTCAATAAGTGTTTATATTGTTAATTTATCTATAATCTATATGATAAAGTTTTCAAAATATTTTTAACTTTTTAAAACTATTAAGTATAGTCAATAGAAATTTTCGATTTATTTTTATAAACGTTGAAACGAATGGATGCATGAATAAAAATGTTTAAAATGTAATACAAGTATCTTAATAATTGGTTCATTTCTCTTTCCCAGTTAAAAAGTATCAAAAATATATTATAGGTATCAACCTACATATGAAGTACATACTTTTTTACATGTATTATACTTAATTCTTGATAGTAAAAATTGTAATAGCTTTAATAAGCTCAGTAAAACATTTTTGCTTCCTAACTAAATTTCTGTCATTGGATTTAATAACATAATGGCCCTAAAATTGGTAAGATTCCAATGTGTCCGAAACATTATTTTCTAGAAGCATATATGAAAACATTTTAAAAATAGTATCACATATATAGCATAAAAAATATATAACTTATCTAGTTTTATAACATTAAAACCATATTGTGCGGTAATCTTCTGATAATAACAACTTATAATTTAAAACCAAATAAAAGTATTAAAAGTTTACTAAGTGACATATACAGTACTACAGATTACAGTAGACACACATGTATTTTTTTTTTTATTATTATACTAACAGCTCATGACATGTACTATTAGAAATATAGACATGGCTAGTCTATGAGTATAGGTTCTATCAGTTGTACTTACAATCTCACAATTTTATTCATTATAGAATCTGTATTGGATGTGAGTATCAATTTAAGAGCTATTGGTAACAGACAAAAATTACAACTAATGATTTACTATTTACTTAATTTATTATAGCATTCTTTTGAATTTTTTAATATTTGATAATGTATTTATCTCAGATTAAATTATTATATAAAATAAAATAATTATAAAAGATAGATACCTAATAAAATTTTTAAAAAAGTGACAGAATTCATTAGCAACTAAACATGCCAAAAAAATTAAAAACAGTCAGTAGGTGAAAATTTTAACCTTTTTAAAATAATTGCAACAGACAAAAGAAGGAAAAATAAATTTTTAAAAATAATATAGTATAACTGTGGCGTAGCCAAGGGGGGGGGGGGTAAAGGGGCTATAGCCTCCCCATTGGCTGTATTTGTTGTATTGTTTAAAAATATAGAAATTGTCTTAAAAATTTTACTAATATAATCTTTGTTATTATTTGTATAATAGGATATTTGAGTTAAAAAAGTATTATTAAAAGTGTTAAATAATTTGTTTTTTTTTTTTTGATTTTTAATTACTCATGTCAAAAGTGTTTAGCTCTCCACATAAAAAAATCCAGGCTATGCCTCTGTAGTATAATATCCACTTTCATTAAGATAGACAATATTCATTACCAATACATTATTATCAATATTTACTATACTATAATGTTTACTGTTAATATACATCATTAGCTAAGTAACTATTTAGATATGTATGTTTTATGTTTTAGTTATCTCAAAAAGAAAATATCAACTATGGAAATATTGTCTTCAAGCAATTTAATTTTGCTACTGTAGTATCCAATATCCATTATCATTTATTTCATAGAAATTGTTAATTAATGTCATTATAATATTATTATCTTTCATTAGTAAAATACTAACTTATTAATAAATTATTAAGTTTTTTTTTTTTTTTTAAATTTTTTTGTCATTTGCATTATAACTTATAAATTTGATAGGATGACAATTATTAGATCATATAAAAATCAAATACATATTAAGTTGATAAAATTAAAGATATTTTTAATCTAAAGATTAAACAGATAAAAATGATTCATAAAATAATATAGTGATTAATTATAAAACAATAAAAGATAATAGTTCTTCTGTTTATCAAATAATATAAACAAATTACAAAATCATACTTTCAATTTTTTTTCTTTATCTATTACTTATTTAATTATTGTAAATTGTAATTGATATAAGATATAACAATTGATATTTATATTATTGTATTAATAATTAGAACTTATTATTGAAAACTATATCATTATTTTTAGTATTTTATTTGATTATTTGTATTCATAGTCATAACACTCATAACCATTATGAATATCTTATTAAGAATTAACCTCTTATCCTACTACCATATATATCATAAAATTAGTATATTTAATAATGCTGGCTTAATAATTGACATAGTCTCAAAGTATTTATGTCAAAAAAAAAATTAACTATCTACTATCACTGGATTAAATTAAGTAAATGTTAATAGTATCAGACGCTGGTCCTTAGATACTTTTAGTATTATGGGTACTTTATTTATATTTTATATTATCCATATATAATTAATATAAATGTGAACAGTATTTCACTCACTAGACTTTGATGTCTTTGAATCTTCGGTGTTCTATTCGAGTGCCGCATCCAATTCGGCTTTGGAATACGGCTGGGCGATGCATTATTACTGTTTGACATTCTGGGATCAGACAAGGATATCAAAAATTATTTTAATAATGACATCAATAAAAACAATAGGCGACTATTTTGATGAAAATTAATTACGACGGCACACGTCATAAATTCAAAATATTATTAAGCAGACGACGAGTATTAGCCTTGTGCAATTTGCGCAATGCTAGCTATTATGACGGTGAATGCCGGTCAATATAGAAAGGAAAATGGCTAAATTTTGTATGAATATTTAAAAACTCACAAACTCACATGAACGTCACGGGACTGGTAACGGTGTCATCATCACAAAATTATAGTACGCGACGAAGTCGGTTTAATTCGGTTCACATTCGGAAACCCGTTCCGATCGGCATAACTGCATAATATTAATGTCATTGGTGTAGTTGTACTGCATGAGTTTATTTATTATTTAGACTCTGTTCAGTATTAGGCCACAATGGTAGGCCCTGGACGCGGATCGATTAACAAAACACAATTATCATAAATTTTAAAACCAGTACCTACTCGAAATTTTAGCGGCGATGGGATACTTTAATATCAATTCGAACCCGGCTTCGTAAGTTCGTAATTTACAATAGGTAATAATAGAAAAATAGTTACTGATTTGAGTACAATAACGATAATATTAAATTTATTATTTTGGACGATAAATTTACGTAAATATAACTACAAGCGATATTAATAACTAAAATATAAAAATAACGATACACGACAGTCTCATCGTTAATCCATATGTGAATATTACGAGTACGCGAACGTCGTGAACGTACACTATACAGTGAATGAGTGAACGCGACGAGAACACGAAATAGATAAGACGGTTGTTGTGGTCGCGAAGTTTTTGTTGTTATTATTGTTGGTGCGGTGACCTCGTCGTGCAAAATCTCAAATCGGCGACTGCCGTAGTGCCGTACTGCGACAGTTGTATGCGGTGCGTTCAAACGTCCCTACTCCGCCGGTCAAGTCGTGGTAATCGGTATACTGTTGCTGGTGTTGCTAGCACTCGTAGTGGCGGCAATACAAAATATTATCAACAACCGTCGAGTTTTGAGTTTTTTGACTGAATTGCAGTCGCCACGCGTCCGACACTTAAAATTGTTATTATTTAATCATTTCATAAATAAATATTGGGCCGATTTCGAAGGTTAAATAATTATTACAATAATGATTAACGCTTATAGTACCTCAATTATGGTCTCGATAGCACGTTTCTTAAAGTCTTTAACCTTCTTCAGACAGTTTAGTGCCTGGTGACTTTAATAATATTATTATACGCCGGTATAGTAACTATTACCAAAATATTAAATTGCATTACTATATTATCACTGATAGGTACATTATGCTATTGTAATTTATAAATTATAAATTATAATACTTCTCATTCCCCAAACTCGTGTTTGTTCGCGTACCTGCGTAGATGTACGGGAACGCACAGATGTTTTTTGTTTGATTACTGTTAAAAACCGTAATGAGAGTAGGTATTTTTATTTTTAAACCTACAGTAAATTGTAAAAAAAACTAAAAGAAAATAATAATTATGTATTGGAGCGTTTGAAAGTTTGCATATCGCAAAACCAATTACAGCAATAATTACGCTCGTAGGTACGACCGTCACGTATTCATAAATTCTACATTGGTAGGTTACCAGGTAGCCGGTAGATACTTGATACATGTGTTTCGCGTATAGTGCTGTAAGGCAATTATAATAATTCATAATATACCTACCACTCGTTTGCTAATTAATTGTAGATCCGAAACGATTAATTAATATTTACTAATATTATAATTATATGTACCATGTGAATATATTACAATGCGAGTGCAATACGTCAATATACGTACTTATAATATAACTCAATAAATTCGTATTAAGTACCCAGCAACAGGTTGCATGAGTGTTGGTTGTTATTGAATAACAAATAGGTAGATAGTCGACAGACAAAAGTTAATATCTCTATAACACGTTATATTTTGATATAGTATATTATGTTCTTGTTGTATGTACTATATATTTATATACATATAAAATTATAATTTATAGACACCTATAGGTGCTAAAAGATCATATTTTGATATATTTTTTACAATTCAAAATTATAAACGCATACAGTGTGCGTAGGTACCTAGAAATCTGGACGTTCTGCAGGTCCAACATTAAACGTACGAAATTGGGTATAATGCCATATTATAAATATTGTATTCGTTTTATTCTTTTTTCGTTGTGTTTGATTTCTGCAACAAAAATATACATAAATACAACAATCATTATTAAATATCAATAAATCTGAACAACAGAATTGTATCATAATAATAAATAATAATATCAATATTAGTATATTTCGCGTTTATTTTTTTATCTAGAAAAGTACTAATAATTGATATTATTATAAAATTATATCATGATCATAACTTTTTAAATATATAAATGATAAATCTGATATAAACTTACATTTGAAGGACGAATGCCCCAGTAGGTATTATTAAAGTATTCACCAACTAGATAAGTAAATGGAGCGTATAAAAATGTTCCGGTGAAGAACATCACTCTCAATGGTAAGTTGAGTTTCGCAAGAATAGGGTAAACCCACATGCCACTCTTGTAAAATACAAAATTAATCCTGTAAATAAGTTTAACTATTATTATAATATAATAATGTACATTTATGAAATTTAGGTAACTTAATTGTAATAATGAATAATTATACAACCAAATGTGTTGCTTAGGCTGAAGCAAAATTTAAAATTTTCAACTACAACATTGAAATACATCTTAAATGTATATTAGTGGCATAGTTAATTTGCTTTTAGTTAATAAAATGTGTTAATACTACAATTCATCATAGTAAAATCCATTACCTATTAATTTTAAAATGTAATTGTAAATATTACACACACAAGTATACCACCTTTTATATATGGTACCTATATCAATCTTTTATAAGTTATAAGTTTATAATACGATATTCTGAAAGACGGATTTGGATAATTAGTTCAAAAAGACATTTGTTTTACAGGAATATCTTTTAATAGATTTTTAAAAATTAAATGTATCTATTCAAACACAAAATTAATTTTATAATTAAATTCTATTAATAAATATTTTTTTATTTTTAGTTATCTACTTTTTCAAAATATCTATGTTCACTCGTCCTACATTTTTATTATTTTGATGATCATAATATCTATATTATTATAGTTAACAATCATGTAGATAATGTTTTACCATGATTTCTATTCATTTTAGGTGTATCCAATAAATATTGACTTTCACCGCTTTTCCATCTCTTATATTTACATATTTTAGGTATATATATGTTTAGCTATTTTTTAGATCACTACTTTCCAAATGAAATCATCCGATGTTCTATTTTCCTTAACAATTTTTCCAACCAACAACTTGGTCGGTTTATAAATAATATAACATTTAACATTTAAATAGGTATTTTATAATGTAGGTATTGATATATTGCATCTATTTAATAATATAATGATATTTTATTATTTAGAGTTTAGACGGTCGCTAAACAATAAATTCTAATATACGTACATATACTTATAAATAGATAGGAAATTTACTATTGAAAAGTTAGCTATAGTTTAAGTGCCAACCTAAGTAAATTCCATGAATTTATAAATTATGTATGAATTGATATTTTTTTTTTAGTATTAAGTATATCAGAGTTTTTAAATTGAATAAAAGAGTTAGGTATTTATTTATTTATTGTATATTAGTATTTGATAAATATAATTGTTAACTTTAATCGATTATAATTTATAAGTTTATAACTGTTTAAACACTTTAAAAATTGAAAAAAATGTTGCATTAAGCCCGATTAAGGGTATTATAGATTAACATCTCTTTTCTAGATGTAATTATATAAGTACCGATATATTCATAATTTACTTTAAAAATCTGAATCTACTTACCAAATCAAATAGCAAACTTTAAAAGTAATAAA
Organism: Aphis craccivora; assembly: GCA_009835225.1. Lineage (NCBI taxonomy): Eukaryota > Metazoa > Arthropoda > Insecta > Hemiptera > Aphididae > Aphis > Aphis craccivora. Next base: position 14,954 of record VUJU01004879.1, read on the forward strand.
AACAGATAACCCTGTAATTCTGGATGGATATTCTCGGTAAGTTGTAATCATTTCCAATATTGCAAATATAAAAATATGCGCATGTGTAACATGATTCAGCCAAGACGGAAAGTATAGATCATAGTGCAGAGGCATAACTAAAGATTTGTCAGCAAACCACATTGGCCAAAAGCTTACGGCAATAAACTGTAAAAAAATAATCAATGTTATTAATTTATTGTTAAAAATGTATTTTCAAAATTCGTTTATTGATTTTGAGATATTTATAAGATATATTTTTATAGTAAGTAATTAAATAGATTTACTAATTTAAACTGTAAATTGTAAAATAAAATACAGTATGATTATAATTATTAAATATTAATTAGTTTAATTAGGATATATTATATGCATAAAGATATATCATAAGTTATTAGTATTATTATTTCTAGCTGTATAAGATGTCTAGGTATCAACAAAATATCATTTACTCATATTATGATGCATACTTTTCTTATCAAACGTATACCTACGAGCTACGGTATACTATTTAGTACCTATATAATAATACCTATTTACAATTAAACGTTATAATAAAGATCACTCCGAGTCCATGCAATATACAAAGACAACAGTTTAATGTCAAGTTAGTGATGTGATAATATGTGAATACTATGCTTATTCTGTTTTTTCTTTTAATTATATGACTAATATTTAAATACTAGAAAAATTACTTATATTTCAATATTTTAAGAAATAACTGTTATAAATTAGTTCAAGTTAAGACTGCAAGGACGTAATTACAAAAAATTAGCTCCTTTTATTGGGTGGTAATTTTTCTGTTGAATAAAAAATTTATACTTACAATCTATATTATAAATATTAATATATATATAATATGTATATTAACGATATACAATGAGTAAATTAAATAATATTTAAATGACGGGATGGGAAAGTCATCCATTGGCGGCATCCTCTGGAATAAATGTATTTAAGAAAAGAGTATTATAGATCTCTACAACAGTTTCTTTTCGTCGGTTTCCAAATGGCTCCCGTCTATTGTTTGCTTATTTCCAAACGGCTCCCATCAAAAAAGGTCTAACAAACAGGTAAATACCTAAACGGCTCCCGTAGAAAAAAAATTAAATTAAAGCTCAGTCATGTCAGTACACTTAAATTTTTAAAAGAACTAGAGTTCATTAGGAGTCAAATTTTCATCTAGTGAAATAACATGTATGGATTATATAAAAAAAAATTATGCCTAAATAGATGCCTAGTGTATGATTTTTTTTATATATGTACTTATACATGAATTTTTTTTATTGATTTACTAGTTTACACTAACAAAAGTTTAACCACACCTCTTTTGAGACAGTTTTAAGTCTGTATAAAATGAAAATGAACTTGTGATGTAAAAAACCGGAGCCGTTTGGAAA